>SJYT01068439.1:77290-126909 GCA_006410635.1 Cephalophus harveyi | reverse complement strand
GAGCTTCTTTTTTTCCACTTCAAGAATATAAACATTGTTTTCAACTCTATAGTTCTCTTTGTTAATGGAGATACAGGTTAATTATAGAAAAATGGTTAAAAACAAAGTTACAACCACAAAATAAACTATTATTACTGTCTCTTATACACATCTGAAGGAATGATGCTAAAGCTGAAACTCCAGTACTTTGGCCATCTCATGCGAAGAGTTGACTCATTGGAAAAGACTCTGATGCTGGGAGGGATTGGGGGCAGGAGGAGAAGGGGACGACCGAGGATGAGATGGCTGGATGGCATCACTGACTCGATGGATGTGAGTCTGAGTGAACTCCGGGAGATGGTGATGAACAGGGAGGCCTGGCGTGCTGCGATTCATGGGGTCGCAAAGAGTCGGACACGACTGAGCGACTGAACTGAACTGAACTGAGATGGAGGTATAAGGAGGTTGTGGCATATATATTTATACAATGGATATTACTCCATTAAAAAAGCTTTAGGAAAGCTATACTCATAGGAAAAGAGATCATATGTGTGGTTACTCAGAGGCAGGGGGTTGTGGAAGGGAGGATTCAGTGAAGGCAGTCAAAAGGTACAGATTTCCAGTTATATGTATAGGATTAAATGTACATGATAAATATAATGAACAGTAGGATGTTATATATAAAAGTTAAGAGAAAATCCTGAGTTCTCATCACAAGACAAACATTTTTTCTATTTCTTTAATTTTGTATCCATATGAAATTATGGATGTTCACTAAACTTATTGTGATATAATACCTTAAACTTACATGCTGTATGTCAATTATATCACAATAAGATGGGAAGAGAAAAAGGTGTTGGCAAGGATGTAGGAAAACTGGGACTCTCATATGCTTCTAGTGGGAAGGTAAAATGGTGTGGCACCTTTGGAAAACAGACTGGCAGTTCCTGAAAATGTTAAAGATGTAGTTACTATATGACTCAGCAATTCCACTCCTAGACAGAATTCCACTCCACCCAAGAGAACTGAAAACTTGTACATGCACATTGATGGGGCTTCCCAGGTGGTGCTAGTGGTAAAGAAACTGCCTGCCAATGCAAGAAACATGAGAGATGCGAGTTCAATCCCTGGGTCAGGAAAATCCCCTGGCGGAGGGCATGGCAACCCATTCCAGTATTCTTGCCTGGAGAATTCCATGGACAGAGGAGGCAGGCAGGCTACGGTCCATAGGGTCACACAGAGTTGGACATGACCGAAATGACTTAGCACACATCAGTTCAGTTCATGCATGCATATAGAAGTAGATAATAGTATTATTTTTTAATAGCCAAAAACTCGAAACAACCAAAATGCTCATTAATGAATGACTAAACAATATGTAGTGTAATATACAATGGAATATTATTCAGCAATAAAAAAAGTGCCAATAGTTGCTAAAATGGATGATCTTTGAAAATACTATAGCAAGTGACAGTAGCCAGTCACAGAAGACCACATACTGCATGATTCCATTTATATGATTCATCAGGAATAGGCAAATCCATCCAGACAGAAAGATTAGTGTTTCCTTAGCCTGAGAGTGGTTGGGGAGAAATGGGTAGTGATGGCTAATCGGTACAATGTTTCTTTTTGGAGGTGATGAAATGTTTTAATATTGAGAAGATAGTTTCACAATTCCATGAATATACTGTAACCCACTGAAGAACATTGTAAATAGGTGAATTTTACGGTTTGTGAATTATTCCTCAATAAAGCTTTAATGAAAAAAAAAAAACCGAAGATGCCACAGAAGTGATACACACAACAGTGTGAGATATTTAGATTTAGACACAAGTCCTTGAACCTAGTGAGGAAGTGTGGCGCCCCAGAGGAGAATGGTGGGAGCCCAGAGGAGGGGACAGTGCGCAGTGCTTAAGGCTCCACTTAAAGCGCTGACCTGCTGACTCAGGCGGTTCTTCCCTTGGACCCACAAACGCCTGTCTCCCAACAGACCGCTGGCCTCGTGACCAGGCTGCCCCTCCCCCGCTCTGCCCAGGAAAAGACAGCCCTTGGGGTGACACCAGGCAGCCCCGCAGAGCAGTGCCCAGCGTCCTCAGCCCCCACCCTGGCACCCAGCGGCGTGTCAACGGCCGGGGCGTCGTCTCCTGCTTCGCCCTGTCCCGTCTGGGTAGCCGTCGTGTGAGAACAGAACAGGAAGCCTGCGCTCCTGCGGCTGCCGGTTTCTGGCCTCTCCGCGGCTTGTTGGTCTGCTCAAGACTGGGCTTGAGCAAGCCGAGCCCGGGTGCCCAGCTGCACTGCGCGGGGAAAGCGTACGAGGCGCCGGAGGCCGGGGCTGAGCGGAGGCAGCAGCGCGCGGGGCGGGCGGGCGCGCGCGGGTTCCCAGGGTGAGCGCGTCGGGCCCGGAGGACAGAGCCAAGGTCACGGAGCGAGAGTCGGGGCCCCAATCCCACCAACCCGTTGGCAGAAATCACAGGCTTTCTCTCCTTTTAACCCGCTAGTTCGGAGAAGGCAATGGCACCCCACTCCAGTACTCTTGCCTGGAAAATCCCATGGACGGAGGAGCCTGGTGGGCTGCAGTTCATGGGGTCGCTGAGTCGGACACGACTGAGTGACTTCACTTTCACTTCTCACTTTCATGCATTGGAGAAGGAAATGGCAACCCACTCCAGTGTTCTTGCCTGGAGAATCCCAGGGACAGGGGAGCCTGGTGGGCTGCCGTCTATGGGGTCGCACAGAGTCGGACACGACTGAAGTGACTCAGCAGCAGCAACCCGCTAGTTTAGTTTCTCAACTGCCCAATCAAAATCCAAGCCCGTGGTAGCTTGTCACCAGTCTCTGGGCAGAAAGCGCTGTTTCAGGTTAGAAAGGGGACTTGGCACTCCGGAGTCTTTCTCTGAAGTCTGTTTTCCGAGAAAGGGGAGGGGCCAAGTTGGTTGCCTTGTTTGTTTTGGGTTTTTTGGTTTTTTTTTCCCCCTAGTCATTAGATTAGCAACTCTCACTTTCTGGAAAATTGGCTCCTAACGGTAGTATGTCTCTCTGGGAGAAGTTTTGAAAATTAATAGGGCTGCCTTTGCTTGTTCCGGTGACGGGCTCCCTCTGGATATTTAAGGGCTGAGCCAGGGACCCCCGCCTATACACGCACTCTGTTTCTTTCTTCCTCTCTATCTTTGAAAACCCTGCTTGTAATCTGGGCTTTACAATCACATGATGAAGTGAGTTTTGTTTTTCAATTATTTTAATTTTTTTCCTTGATTATTTACTGATCATTTACTATGCCAGACCCATATACACTGAATTTGCCAAGATGGCAACTATCAGGCAACCCGAAGATATGTATTTGGGTTTTGTTTGTTTGTTTTTGGTTTTTTACCTAGAGATTTTTCACCATTTCAGAGAATCATACCACAGCAAGCAATACCATATCTGAACTGCATATAATGCAGTTCTCAGCCAGCAATGTCCTGGATGACAGAGATCCTAGGCCATTTGCAAGCATCTGACACTTCTTTACGGTAGCCAGTGCAGCCAGGCTAGAGCATTCACATACGAAGTTGCTTAGCTTTCATTATCAGATTAGTAAAAAGATTACCATTAAACAGTTGTTATAAACAGGAGGTGCTAGATATGATTGGAGTTGAAGCCTCTAATCTACACTGGAGTCCTAGGGACTGTGCCCACCTCAGTCTGCCAAGCCTGAACTTGACTGCTAACTCCCTCTCCTAGAACTCTAACAGGTAATCACTGGTTAGTAGCTGAGAACTGTTCATTTTACAGATAAGGAAACCAATGATAGGAAATGTTAAAGAGATTTGAAAAAGGATCAACTGTGACAGAGGCAGGTCTAGACACTCTGGAAACAACTCTAGTTGGTTTTTTTCCCCCAACCAGCTCTGTACGAAGTTTTTCCTTGTATCTCCTGCTGTGGTTTTAGGCAATTTTATGTGTTCTAGTGAGCTATGAAAATAACCAGTGGAAATAAAGCAGTTGCCTAGAGCTTTAAATTTTACGGAGCTCTTCTTACCACTATCCCCTTCTCAGAATAACCCTGGAACAGAACCTGACTCAGAGTAGACACTCCATATTCACTGAATGAATGATTGACCAAATAAATGAGTAAACGTTTGATGTAAAGATGATTCTCCCATTTATGGATTTGGTGTCAAAGAATCAAGATAGTAATAATGACTTTTTCAATTTCTTTTGTGGAGTTAGAATTCAAACTTAAACAGAAACATGACTTTTCCCATTCCATTTGTGGAATTAGGATGTAAACTCAAGTCTGAGTTCAGTGGCATTCACTCACGCTTTAATGTTTTGTTTTTGGTGTTCAGTCACCAAGTTGTGTCTGACTCTTTGCGACCCCATGGACTGCAATACACCAGGCTTCCCTGTCCCTCACCATCTCCTGGAGTTTGCTCAAGTTCTTGTCCATTGAATCGGTGATGCCTCCCAACCACCTCATCCTCTATCGTCCCCTTCTCCTTCTTCCTTCAATCTTTCCCAGCATCAGGGTCTTTTCCAGTGAGTCAGCTCTTCGCATCAGGTGGCCAAAGCAATGAAACTTCAGCTTCTGCATCAGTCCTTCCAATGAGTATTCAGGGCTCATTTCCCTTATGATTGACTGGTTGGATCTCCTTACAGTCCGAGAGGCTCTCAAGAGTCTTCTGCAGCACCACGATTCGGAAGCGTCAATCCTTTGGCGCTCTGCCTTCCTTATGGTCAGAAACTTACAGCTCACGGTGGAAGTTTGTGATTACATGTGCTGTGCACCCACCCGAGGAAGTTTACAGGAAGCCCACAGTAACAAACTGATGCCCCACCCATGGCTGTCAGTCCATCCCCAGCTTTTTCATATTTTGCTGCTATCAGTTAGCACGCGCGCATTATCCCTAGGGCTGCAAATCACCCTTGGGCAATGGAGTGAGCTGGAAGTACCTGGGCATTCTGTGTTTCACCCTTCACACTCCTGGCATCCAAGCAAAGCCAGGCTGAAGTGGAATACCAAAGCGCAGCGCCTTTGCTACAAGGCAGGACAATCTCTGACGTGCACTCCTGTGTTCTGAGCTCCCATGGGCATAGGTTGAGTGTAGGATTTTTGAAATCACATCCTCATTTGGCTTCTTCTCATTTCCTATCCTTCATCCCCACACCCTTTTTGGTTTCTCCTGGAAGCCCTAAATCACAGATTAATACATCCAGATCCTTGACTCAGGGCCTGCTTCTGCAAGAACAAGATGTAAAACATTCACTGCCTCTTCAGATGAGGAAAATGGTATGCACAGTTGCAGACAGCTTAATATACCTAGAAAACCACTTCAAGTAACAGTATGGCATTGTGTGGCATCAAGAGTCCTCTCTGTTTTCTAAGTGAAAAACAGTAAAAAGAGGAAGTGGCCCATGGGGGAGGGGAAGATTGCACATCATTGCCGTCTTCAGCTGGGCCTGTGTGCTATAGAAATATAACATCGCCTTCAGTTCAGTTCAGTCACTCAGTCGTGTCCGACTCTTTGCGACCCCATGAACTGCAGCACGCCAGGCCTGCCTGTCCATCACCAACTCCCAGAGTCCACCCAAACCCATGTCTGTTGAGTCAGTGACACCATCCAACCATCTCATCCTCTGTCATCCCCATCTCCTCCTGCCCTCAATCTTTCCCAGCATCTGGGTCTTTTCAAATGAATCAGCTCTTCCCATCAGGTAGCCAAAATATTGGAGTTTAGCTTCAACATCAGTCCTTCCAATGAAGACCCAGGACTGATCTCCTTTAGGATGGACTGATTGGATCTCCTTGCAGTCCAAGGGACTCTCAAGAATCTTCTCCAACACAATTCAAAAACATCAATTCTTCTGCGCTCAGCTTTCTTTATAGTCCAACTCTCACATCCATACATAACCATTGAGAAATGGTCCACCTTGACTAGACAGACCTTTGTGGACAAAGTAATGTCTCTGCTTTTTAATATGCTATAGTTTTCTAGAATTTGTGATCATCTGTGTTGTGGAGGACTAAGGAAGATAAATAACTCTGTATCTAATTAATGAGAGGAGATATATGGGATTTAGTGCATATTAAGTACTTGGGCTCCCCTCATAGCTCAGTTGGTAAAGAATCTGCCCGCAGAGCGGGAGATCCAGGTTCGATTCCTGGGTTGGGAAGATTCACTGAAGAAGGGATAGGCTACCCACTCCAGTGTTCTTGGGTTTCCCTTGTGGCTCATCTGGTAAAGAACCCACCTGCAATGTGGGAGACCTGGGTTCAATCCCTGGGTTGGGAAGATCCCCTGGAGAAGGAAAAGGTTACCCACTCTAGGATTCTGGCCTGGAGAATTCCATGGGCTGTATAGTCCATGGGGTCCTAAAGAATTGGACACGACTGAGTGACTTGCACTTAAGTAATTGATATGTGATCAAAGTGTGATTTGTAATTACATTTACAACTTGGTTTTTTTTTTTTTTTTCTATTAAACCCTTCTTGTGCTCTCTAAAGTATCAGAATATTTTCTAATGCATAACGTTTCCAATTAAGGTACTCACAGATAACTTTATTTCTTTTAAGATATCTGGGACCCCAATTTTAGTCTTCAGGTTTTTTTTTTGTTTGTTTGTTTTTTGTAAAAGCCTAGAATTCAAGGAAAAAGTGAGGCAAAATCTTGATGGCTACATCACAGACAAAATGCTGATTTTATTAAAGGCTTTGAGTTTTACCTCAAGTTTAAAATATAAGAAATATAAGTAAAAGCGACAGCCCAAACATATGGGGACAGTAGTTGTTGACAAAAACTGCTGCTGCTAAGTTGCTTCAGTCGTGTCCGACTCTGTGCGACCCCGTAGACGGCAGCCCACCAGGCTCCCCCATCCCTGGGATTCTCCAGGCAAGAACACTGGAGTGGGTTGCCATTTCCTTCTCCAAAAACTAGATATGAACATTTGCCAGCCCTCTGTACTGCTTCCTTCTATGCCATGTTTTCACTGGGGACAGTGGAAACAAAGTGAGATATAACAATTATTCCAAAAAACTTAGAAATAATAACAGTGACCAATTTTTAAAAGATAGAACAAAAGTTAAAATCTCCTGAAAAGCTAACCACACTAGGGACTTCTGGTAGTCCAGTGGCTAGACTCCACACTCCCAGTGCAGGGGACCAAGGCTCAATCCCTGGTTGGGGAACTACATCCCACATGCCACAGTGAAGATCAAAGATCCTGTGTGCCACAACCAAGACTCGGTGCAGCAAAATAAGTAAAAATATTTTTTAAAACTAATCATACCAAAATGAACATCATCTCTGGGTGGTGGAATTCACAAGTTGGTTTGGGTTTGTTTTTGGTTTTTTTTGGCCTATACAGACTGTTTTTCAAAAATTATGAACATACATTCAAATAATAGAAGTATGTAGAATTATATTCTAAAACTCTGTCTTCATGTTTTCCTGACATCTTGGCCCTTGCCCCTAGATAAATATCATTAAGAGATTGTTGTATACATTTCTGGACCTTTTCTTGTTGGTGTTAATCTGCTTAGAGAGGTTGAGAAAAAAAGTTAAAAGGGTAATATGGTTTGTTTTAAGCCTATATAAAAATGGGATCAGAGGTAGCACCTCAGTGTGGAATACCTGAGATGGTAAATACTGATGCTCTGAAACGAATGAGCAGGCTGACTGCCACGTTGCCAAGATCTGAGCACCATTCTTGAGGAATGTTATCCACAAACCACTAAGTTACAGTCACAGTCTCATCTCTTGATGTTTCCTTACAGGTCCTTGGGTCAACAGAGCAGTTCTGTTACAATTGTTGCATTCTAGCCTGCGTTTCTGTTTCTCTAGACTCTTCCAGGTGTTTTTTCTCCCTTTACTGTGGTTTATTGCCTTTAGTCACAGCTCCCGCCTTACAGCTTTTTCTCAGTATCACTTGCTTTGGTCAGTGAAGTTATGGGGTTCTCCCAGGCTGCCCTGCAGTTCTAAAACTTGCATCCAATTCTGTGCTGTCTTTCTCTAGTTTCTTGGATCTTTCTAAATTCTCCTAAGTGGGAAATTACAAGGAAATGCAAGGAGAATCTATTTAACAATAAAATGGAGAATGATGGGTTGAGAGAAGCCAGTGGGATCGAAAAGGTGGTAATCCTGTTATGAGAGATTACAAAGGTTTATAATATTTCCTCTTTATTTTCATTACTTGATGATGTGTGTGTTACGCGTGTTGTCGCTTCAGTCGTGTCGGACTCTTTGCGACCCGGTGGACTGTAGCCCACCAGGCTCCTCCATCCATGGGATTCTCCAGGCAAGAATACTGGAGTGGGTTGCCATTTCCTTCTCCAGGGGATCTTCCTGACCCAGGGATTGAACCCAGGTGCCCCGCATTGCGGGCAGATGCTTTACCCTCTGAGCCACCAGGGAAGCCCATTCAAAGCATGGATGAGGATAAATAAAGAGAAAGCAAGTCATTTTCGTTAGTGTCAGCTGGTGTTTTTCAGAAACTGTATGTACTGGGGGGAGTGGGGAGGGATTTGGGGGAAGGATGGGAGTTGGGGATTAGAAGGGGAAACTGCAGGCTTAGACTCTGAGCAGTGGTGTTCCCCTCCTGCTGTTTACCGTGGCCAACAGTGAGGCCTATGCCTTGCTCTTCTCAACATGGAGATGTGGCAGCTGAGCTGACCACCACCTACCATGGCCTGGCCAGATGGAAGGAGGGTAGGACCTATCAATACTGCCCACATTCTCCCAGGCAGAGAACTGTTGTCACTCCAGGCTATGCTGGTGAAAGGGCCCAAGGAAGCTGTCGCTCAGTTTGGAGCAAACTGATTATTTGAAGAATTGTTTTGTTAATTGATATATAAAGTTTTTTCTTTCAAGAAATTTATTTTATAATTGTTTTAAAATGGCCCCCCTTATCAGGTGGGGCTAGTGGTAAAGAACCTGCCCGCGTTGGGAGGCAGGAGACATGAGACTCAAGTTTGATCGCTGGGTTAGGAAGATGCCCTGGAAGAGGGCATGGCAACCCACACGACTGAGCGACTTTACTTTCACTTTCATGCCTTGAATAACAATTCAGAGCAGGGCATTACTTACCAGACGGGCTTTGGTGTATGATACAAACATAAAACGCATGTACTTATATATAAAGGCTTACAATATATATTTTCTAGAAACTGCTTTTCTGCTTCAGCCATAGAACATGGCTACTCTTCCAAGTCAGAATATAAGATCTAATTCTTTATTACTTTTTAATTTGCAACTGCAGTTATATTTAATAAGCTTAATTAAGCTCCAGTATTTATCCTCTTTGATCAATCTCTTCTTCTGAAATGGGAGACTAAAGCATGCTCCAAAGTGTCATTACATTGAAACATCAGCCAGCAAAGCAGCTTTTCACAAAATAGTTGTTGAGTGACATGGAACAAAAAAGTCTTTATGATGTAACTCAATGGGTCTCAACCTTGGCTGTACATAAGAACTATGTAAAAATTTAAGCAAGTACTGTGAAAACTTACGTCCACAATAACCTGTACATGCTGTTTATAGCAGCTTCATCCATAATTTCCCAAATTTGGAACAAACCAAAATGTACTTCAGTAGATGAGTGGATAGACTGTGGTACATCCAGATAATGTAATATTACTCAAAGCTTAAAGATGAGTTATAGTCATTTTAAAAAGACATGGAGGAACTTTAAATGCATATAACTACATGGAAAAAGTCAATATGAAAAAGCTGCATATTGCATGATTCTGGATATAACATTTTGGATAAGGATAAACTATGGAGACAGTGAAAAAAAGATCAGTGATTTCCAGGGGTGGCAGAAATTAATAGGTAGAGCACATAGTTTAGCACAGTATAATGACTGATACATGTTATGATATTGGGTTGGCCAAAAAGTTCATTTGGATTATACCTATGGAACAAAACACCAGGAACAACCTTAAATTATTAACCTGTTGATTATGATGTGTTACTGTAGGTTCATCAGTTTTAATAAATGTACCACTCTGGTGGGGGATGTTGATAGTGGGGGAGGCTATGCATGTGTGGGTGCAAGGTATATGGGAAATATCTGCATTTTCCCCTCAGTGCTGCTGAGATCCTAAAACTGCTGTAAAAAAATAAGGCTTTAACTAAAAGATAATAATAATAATGCTGATACGTGGGCTCCATACTTACAGATTGTGATTTAGTTGGTCTGAATTGGTGCTTGGGAAGGTGGTGGGTTTTTTTAATAGGCTTTAATTTTTAGAGCTGGTATTTTTTAAGTTCCATAGGCGATTCTTAAAAAAAATTACATGGTTCAAAATAGCCAGGAATTAAAACTCCCCTCCAGGTCCTCCCCACCATTCTATGCAAAACAAACAACTCTCTCACCCGAAGGAAAAAATGGACATTAAGGCTGATTACACCCAGCCTCTGGCACATCTCCAAAATTCCTTGCCGCAGCCATTTAAGAGAAAACTACTCTGAACAACCTTAAAGAATAGGCCCCTTAAGGGACAGGAGCTTTCCACATATATGCCTACATATACGTACTTTTTTCTTGGGTTAGGGCAGCCGCTCACTAATCTGACTGCTGCCCCTTCTCGCCTCATTAAAGGTGATCTGTTCCTGTAAAGTGCCGGCCTCGTTCTTTTTCCAAACCCTGCCTTCTCTGATTCCCTTACCCTACAACCCTAATGTGTAGCCAGGGTGCACATTGCATCTTTGCACCACTGTTTGGAGTTATCCACACCTGTCATACCTCTATCCATCTCACCATTTTACCTCCTTAACTCAGGCCCCATTTAACAACTGGAAGAACCACTACCCAGTAAAACTCAGCACAAGCAAAATGGCTTCCGTAACACTTACCTACAGTTTGTGTTTTTGCATATTGAAAGTTAGTCAGTCAGTCAGAAAGATGATAAATATTACAGAACAGGGAACCCTAGTACATAGTTGATGAGAATGTAAATTAGCAATCGCTATGGAAAACAATACGGGAGTCCCTTAAGAAATAAAAACAGAACTACTGTACAATCTACCTGAAGCTTTTATTCCCTGAACACATTCTCCGCTCACCTAGTTCTTCAGGCGTAACTGTGCTATCTGCTCATCAGGATGTATTTTAACTATTTAAGTGCATGTCTCCACCTCCACTAAGGCAATTTGAGAGCAGTGTTGAGTTTTATTCACCTTGTCAGAACCTAGCACTAACTCAAATTCACGGTCAAGTTTTTAAAAATGCACAAACCTGATCATCAAGTATAAACTATGCCTCATTTATGCCTTATGAAGTTTTTAAGTCTAGTATTTTTCATTGGGATATATCGCTTGCTAAAAAGTCCTCCAGATACTTTTGCTCCTTCTGAGAGTCTGCACATTCCTCATTCCTTAGCCCAGGGAAGAGAATTCTGGTTAAAAGACAAAAGCCAGATCTCCCAGCAGACCACAGACTCTTTACTTATTTAACTTCTTAGGGAGGCTGTCCCTCATTTGTAAAATCCAAATTGCTGATGCTCCTTCCACTGCGAGCAACCCTACACATCAGGAGTTTATGTTCTTCTCCAAACAACATCTGAAGACCACTTCCCTGTCTGAACGAAGGCAGTAGAAGAGGAGCTAAAAATAAGCACTATACACATCAAGTTTTACCACATTTTAATTAGTAAAACAAAATAAAATGAAAACAGGCATAGCCATGTCTCAACAGAAGTAAGAAGTAAATATCATTTTATATGACAAAATGCCATCCACCATAACACATTTCCAATAAATTCTCACAGATATCTCTCACATTTGGCAAAATTCTAAGGAAAATTACAAATTGTGGATTTACTCTAAACATGCATAGCTATCTGATTACAATTTGTGTGCAAAACACCCTGAAGACTTTACTTGACCAAGGTGTCGATGCTGAGCACCAGAGCCCTTCCCTCCACACCTCTCAGACTCTGGCTTAGCGCCCTCACTGCAGCGTGCTGCCGCCACAGGCCACGCTGCAGGGAAGGCAGGCACAGAGAAGGCTTGAAAGATGTTCGTGGTAACGTCAGTATAATTTCTAATTTATGTGCACAAAGCATAAAAGTGTATCAGTATTGAAAAGCAAGAAAACAGAATTTGGAATTACTCCAACCCAAATGAGGCACCGTCAAACCTGGGGGGGAAAAAAAGGGTTATTACCAAATACATTTATTTAGATTACAAATAGCACCACCAAACTTATCTAACTTGTGCTGTATATAAATCATTCTTGGTAACAGTAGTAGCTGCAGGAGATTTTCCAGATGAATTAAAAGAGCATAACCTACTAGTTTATCCCACTGGTTCACTAACAACGGTAAAGAAAAGGATACTGGTATTAGAGTTCACATCCTAACCGCACCACTTAGTAACTGTGTGACGCTGGGCAGGTCAGCCAAACTCTCTGACGCTCTTAAAAATTAACTTCCCTGTCCTACAGTGCAACAGGAAATTTGAATAGGTTTTCCATGCCAAGATACACAGAGTAATACAATTTCCCAGAAAAGCTGGATTCTCTGCCTCTGGCCTCCACCGGAAGTGGCAGAGAAGTCCAATCCCTCCCTGTTTCATGCTGCTAGCGTTAGGGGCTAGAGCTGCAATGCATCTGTTACAGTGTCTTTACATTGAGTTACAACCATCTTGTTTCCACTTCTCTCCTCTATTGGACTGGGAGCTTTGAGACCCAACTACAGTGCCCAGACACTTAGGAATGGTGTCTGCAGAACCACGTCACTCGTCTCTTCAGGCTGTTTAGCAAAGAGCTGCCACGCAAAGGGAGGGACAGTTCACCTTTGAAGGCCCAGCGAGGCCCAACGTGGAAAGGGCAGAGGAGCAGACACGTGCTGCCTCTGCCTGTCGCCCACCCCTGCAGCTCCCCTGGCCTCCCTTTAGAGGGCTAGTGAGGCTGGGAAAGCCACTCCCAGACCACGGCCTTCCTCAACTCCCCCACTCCCAGGAGCAGGGAATGGGACCCCATGGGGTTCTTCTCTGCCTGCTGAACTGCTGCCCTGATTAATGTCTTCCAGACTGTGAGGCTTATCATATTGGAGCTGTCTGTAATGGGCCCCAGGATACTGATATTACAATACGGTTTCTTAAGGTTAGAAACCCACCTCGATGGCGCTGCTTACAGGTCTCGATCTATGGAAAAGAAAATGGAGAAAGAAAACAGTTAAGTCTGACTTCTGAAAAGCTGCGTACTACAAAAGTCCACAATTGTTATAAACAAAGATGGCAGAGAGCCTATGAGGAAAAACCTAGACGTTTCCTCCCAACCGGAGATCTCAAGCCATCCAGAGAGCTGGAAGAGGCCAGGGTTGGAGGGCCCTACCGTAGCAGGGCTTGCACTCAAGGCCCGTGCCGTCCAGAGACCCTCCTTGGTCCTGGGTGTGCCCGAGGCTGTCAGGAGAGCCAGGGAGGCCCCAGGGAAGAAGCCTCGGGAGTGCCTGTGCACATGCCGCTGCTCCCTGCTCTCAGTGCAGGGAAGCCACGGTCTCAGCGACCACACTGTGCCCAGCTCTCTCAGAGGGTGCCACTACGCAGAGCTTTAATAACATTCCCTGATAATCCCAGTATGCAGATGTTTCTATATCAAAGCATGGCTTTTTACATCACAGCCATGGCTGTGCTCAGATACAGCTGTCAGTGGTTAACCAAAGAACCTGACATCTTACCCCACATAACTGTCTTGGGTTGTTCTAAAGTAACGTGTTTCACTCGGCAGCTGTACTTATCCTTGCTGTTGGGAGTGAACTCAGCGTGGGTCAGAAGGTAGAAAGACCAGTCCTTGCTGAAAGACAGGTCTGACTGCTCCGATTTCATCTTCTCCCCATTCTTCAGCAAATCGATTTCAATCTGGGGTGGATGGAACCCATACACATAGCAGTTCAGGTAATTTGGCTTTCCATCTTCTGGTGGGTGTCTTGAGTACACCTGGATCTCTGGAGTACCTGAGGAGCAGCAGGGAAAGACAGATGAAATTGCAGAGTATTCCACTTGGGGCTCCCTTGGTCTGAAGCTAGATCAGGCACCAAATGTTTACATTGGATCCTCCATTTCTCCCAATTCCTCTCTCCCTCAGGCCAAATGACTTTCCATTTTTCCAAAGGCCACCTCCAGTTTGTGAGATACACCATGACTTAGTATCTTTCTCACATAATCCCCATACACAGGCCTTTCAGGCTTTTTCTGGCAGATTTCTGGTAACATCTTTTTCTGTCAACGGACACTGTGCTGTATCTTTTAAGGATTGTGTGTGGAGGCTCCCAAGAAGGCTTCACGGCTCCTCAGCACATAGAATCCGCATCGCTCAAGAGTCTACATGATTTGGCCCCAGTCTACTGATGGGGCTTCATTCCTCACTTCACACACCCTCCAGAGTGGCCACATCAAAGCCTCCCTTTTTATACCCTGTTTCAGCCCCGTCAGTTATTTTCCTCACAGTTACTTCTGTCTTCCTGGTCTCCTGTCTAGAGGCACACCCACCGGACTTCTCAATAGGTGCCTAGTACAGAGCCCTGCCCAGGGCAGCTGCCTGGTAAATGGCAGGTGTGATTATCGTTACCTCCTTGCTCAGGTTCCTATCAGAGTCAACCCAAAGTATGTTTCCACAGAACACAAGCTGTTCATCATGTCTAGAGTTTATATGACAAACCTCTCTCTGAATGTGTCCCTGATTTCAGGAGCCAGACAACAAAGAAACAAAAGCGAAACACCTACAGGAGCTGGAAAACACCCTAGATGAGCTGGGTAAGGACAACAGGGAAGAGTGAGGCCTGTGGCACATGGGAAAGACCATACTCTCCGTTAGGACCCAGGGGAGTAACGCGTGTGACAGTGGAAGCTGCATTTTTAAAATGAGATGCTCAAGTGACTTCCGTAATCCGCCAGGTTGAGAATATTACATATTGCCACAGGACAGGTGGATTCCAAAATGAGATGCATGTTTAGGCCCTCGATGAGAATGTGGAAGAAAATATTATAAGCTCTATATCTATATTTTTCTAAGTGAACTGTTAATGCCACTAAATTTACAGACTGATGTAAATATATGTATATAATCCACTTAAATATAAATACACTCAGGGGACATGATTACAAAGGTCAGTTCATCCTCTGTGTCCAGGAGGTACAGAGAAGGAGGAGTCCAGGCCACTGTGACTGGATATATCTCTGTAGAATCATCCAATCATCAAAGAAAAGATCCCTAGTCCCACTAAGAGCTAGACTGGAAATACTAGGAAGCCCTGGTATTTTTCCATCGTTCAAAGTGAAGATAAATCAGAAACCTCTATTTACACCTCTGTTTACCTCTATTTAAACCTTTATTTACATTTGAGCCTCTAATAAGTGACAGTTAAGTTGCTCAGTCATGTCCAACTCCTTGCGACCCCCATGGACTATAGAGTCCATGGAATTCTCCAGGCCAGAACACTGGAGTGGGTAGCCTTTCTCTTCTCCAGGGGATCTTTCCAACCCAGGGATCGAACCCAGGTCTCCCGCATTGCAGGTGGATCTAATAACTAGACCATAATACATACAACAGTATTGAGAGCACAGGTTCATCCCACGTGGAATCCTCCCTTTGAGGGAGCTAGGCAGGTTTGTGCGTGGGGCAGGTCTGCAAGGGTATCACAAGAGTAATTTCCAAAAGGAGGTGTATCAGACAGGTCTGGGTTTGAATCTGGCTTTGGCCACTTACTGCTTCTGCATTTTGGGGAAGAGTTAGTTTAGCTTCTGTAGTTTAATTGAAAACTTAATTTACGCCCAGAATGAAATAAAACCTACGCAGGGAAAGAGCAGAAAATAGATCCCCCCCTCCCAAAGTGAATCACACTTACATGTTTTTTGTATGTCTTCTAGAAATCCCCCGTGTATTTTCCAGGCATGTATTCCCTTGGAAAATTTCTAATGAACATACTTTTTAATGTCTGCTTGTTATTTTTTCAAAGAATTCTATGGCCACAACAACATATCAATAATAGTGATAATACAGACATCAAGTGCTTTTTGGCAAATACATTTTAAATTCCATTTTCACATGAAACAGAAATCTGAGCTTCAGTGTATTTAGAAGGTATCTGAACACAGTGTCCCTGACAACCTGGGTAAGTGTGTTGATTATTCAGCCCTAGTTTTACAACCTTTCAGACTGATAACCCTTCACTTACTCAAAACTGAAAGTAGAGAGAGACTTCATATTGGAAAGAACCAGGCCAGGAGCCGAAGGAGGAAGCGCTTTGTGAACAAAGGTCACAGAGGCCCACGGCGGCCCAGCTTGCTCCCTAGAATCTCACCCCAGAAGAGTGTGAAAGACGTACCGGTGACTGCCCAAGGGGCGCACCACCCGCCAAAGGCGCTGCCAGGCTCTACTGTCTGCTACTGATCCCCTACGGGGTTAACCTGTTGCAACTCTTCAGCCTCCCTTTCCTCACTTGTGACATCCTGATGATAGGCACCGTATTTGCATCGCAGACCCCTTTCACAATTCAATGACGCAGCACACAGCGCAGGACAGACGGCTGTCAACGGGGACCTCTATGATTGTTATTAAATGCAAAGTGTAAGGGGAACAAGAGGATTAACGACGAGCAGTGGTTTGTTAAACCTCAAGGCATTCCACGAAAGTCACCGAAAATTCCTCATTCTGGTTTGGTCCCTTATTTGGGGAAAAGTACAGAGGGGCAGATGAACCAGCCCGGCTCCTGCTGGAAGCTCCAGGCCCTCAGGATGCCAGCTGGCCGACATACCCTGGCGGCGACTCCCCCAAAGCCCACGCGTTGTCTCCACCCGTTCGCAGCCCCCAACCCTGCCCTCTGGGACCCGCCAGCCCCCCAACTCGAGACGCGCGGGGGCAGCCAGAGCCCCGCGAAGCAGCGGAAGAGAATCCCTCCCCACCTCGCCCGCCCTGAACCACAGCCGCACCCAGGAACCTCGTCCCGACCCAGGCGGTACCGTCCGGCCAAGCCAGGGGCTCCCTCCCCACATCCCGGGGAAGCTGGCGACCTGGGGTCGCACCCCTCCCCCGCGCCCCCCGCCGCTTCCACCGCCCGAGACGAAGCCGGGTGCTCCTCCACCGAGCTGGGGAGGAAAACTCGGGAGCGGGACCGGAGTGGACAGAGTCAGTGCCCGAGGTGCCAAGTGGGTGTGACTGGGGCAGGACGGGCTGGCGGAAGAGGGGAGAGAGGAGAGGACACTCACGCTGGATGGCGTCCAGTCCAGACAGCGACAGCAGCCCGAGAAGGACCAGGGCGGCGAGGCGAGCCATCCTTGCAGCCGCTGCGCGGGTGGCGGAGTGAGCGGCCGGGCGCCGCGCTCGCCTTTATAGTCCGCACTCGGGCAGCCAATCGGAAGCCTGCCCGCCGGCCCGTCACAAGTCTCCGAGCGAACTAGGCCGGGGCAGGTTAGAAACAGGCTTCCCCGTTTTCAGTTTCATTTTCTGGTAAGTCTCGTGATGCTTAGGCAGGCAGGCCTGGGCTCGCTGCATTCGCTGCCTGTACATCAGCGCCCTCTTATCTGGGGTGCGCGCCCAGGCCTGGGGCACGAACCGCTCACCCTAGAACTTCAGTGTGGACGAACCCTCGCTTTTCGGAACAGCACCGGAAAGGCTAAGGGACTTGCTTACCATGCATGCCGCAGCCAGTTAGGAGCCTGGCACCTGGTTTTCAGCTGGGAAAACTGAAGCTTAGAACTGTTAAGGCTAAGGACAAAGACCGAACGGTACTGGGCAGAATCAGAACTCGGCTCGCAATTCCAGCCCAGAAATAACTTGCAAGTCCCCTGGATTCTCTGGGTAAGAAAAGTTTCCAGGAACCTCGAGGCGTCATGGGGCCCGCTCAGAGAACCATCTGGCGGGGAGGAGGACCTTGCTTCCTGAATATGTTCCGAAAAGGAAAGGCAGTTCGGAACGTCTGTGCCAAGAAACTCTGGTCCGTATCTTGCCGTTGTAATTTAAGTAATTTTCTTTGCTTTGATGGTTTGTGGAGAAATGACCACTGAGAGTAAGAACTCTGATAAAAGCAGTAACTGCTCAGAGCATTAGAGTATCTACCGCCTTGAGGGACTTTACTCCCTGCGACTTAGCACACTAGAGTGGTGGTTGGCAGGGACTAGGTACTTGATGAACTGAATGAGTGAGTGTACAGATGAGTGGCTGGTTAAACTCCTGGAGGAAGGAACGGCTGAACATGAGGGAATACGTGAATAAACCCTAGGATGTAGGAATTACCCCGTTATATTTTTAGGGATAGGAAAACAAAGGCTGAGGTTACAGACTGGCCTGATGATAACGTCATTTGCGCTTCAGACACTTGGAAGATAGAGGACTGGACAATTTCAGTATGAATTTGGGTTGCATCTTCTGTGGGCTCAAACAAAGAAGCTAGACCTATAGATTCTAAGAGGGTGTCAGGGTTACAAAGACTCGTTAAGAAAACCCACTCTCCATAGATAACATAAAAAGGAGCTGACGTTACCTGGTGGCTGAGTCCAAGGATCATTTCTGGAGTGGAATACCCGGAAGAGGAAGTGAACCTGGGGGCCGAGAGTGGCAGAGGTCTTGGAAATCACCCTGGTGTGCAGTTGAAGGGAGTTGGGTGGTGTGCTTCCCCAGAGAGCCCAAGAAATGTCATCTGGATTCCTTTCCCCTATTTTTAGACCTTTCAGTAATCCCTGTTGTGGAGCTTGAGTCTACACTACAGAAAGCAGGCTAGTCTCCATAGACCTAATGAAGGGGAGTGTGCACAGAGAGAGCCCCAGGGAGCACATGGTGGGTGTTCTGTGATGACTGAGAGTCTACTACGATTATTGATGCTCTTTACCTACTTTTTCTACCAGCTCTCTCTATGGCTCTCTTGAAATAAAAGAATAATTGTCAGATATGGAGGAGAAGGGGACGACCGAGGATGAGATGGCTGGATGGCATCACAGACTCGATGGACGTAAGTCTGAGTGAACTCCGGGAGATGGTGATGAACAGGGAGGCCTGGCGTGCTGAGATTCATGGGGTCGCAAAGAGTCGGACACGACTGAGCGACTGAACTGAACTGAACTGATTATTAAAACTAGTTCAATTAGCACTTAAAAAGTTACTCCAACATATGAAACCTTCAGTATTTATTATTATTTTTTTTTTTTTGGCCACACCATGCAGCTTGTAGGATCTAAGTTCGCTGAGCAGGGATCGAACCTGGGCCCCAGGCAGTGAAAGTACAGAGTCCTAACTACTGATGCGTGTGTGTGTTCCTCACTTCAGTCGTGTCTGACTCTTTTCAACCCCATGGACTGCAGCCCACCAGGCTCCTCTGTCCATGGGATTCTCCAGGTAAGAGCACTGGATTGGGTTGTCATGCTCTCCTCCAGGGGAACTTCCCCACCTAGGGATCGAACCCACGTCTCTTATGTCTGCTGCACTGGCAGGTGGGCTCTTTACCACTAGCGCTATGTGGGAAGCCCCCTAACCACTGGACTGCCCGGGAATTCCCAAATCTTCAATATCACTGAGCATAATTACCTGAGATTTAATATTAAATAAAGACTATAAAGAGATTCTGGTATTCCCATCTCTTTCAGAATTTTCCACAGTTTATTGTGATCCACACAGTCAAAGACTTTGGCACAGTCAATAAAGCAGAAATAGATGTTTTTCTGGAACTCTCTTGCTTTTTCCATGATGCAGCGGATATTGGCAATTTGATCTCTGGTTCCTCTGCCTTTTCTAAAACCAGCTTGAACATCCGGGAGTTCACAGTTCACGTATTGCTGAAGTCTGGCTTGGAGAATTTTGAGCATTACTTTACTAGCTATGATCCAGTGGATGTTGGCAATTTGATCTCTGGTTCCTCTGCCTTTTCTAAAACCAGCTTGAACATCAGGGAGTTCACAGTTCACGTATTGCTGAAGCCTGGCTTGGAGAATTTTGAGCATTACGTTACTAGCGTGTGAGATGAGTGCAACTGTGCGGTAGTTGGAGCATTCTTTCGCATTGCCTTTCTTTGGGATTGGAATGAAAACTGACCTTTTCCAGTCCTGTGGCCACTGCAGAGTTTTCCAAATTTGCTGGCATATTGAGTGCAGCGCTTTCATAGCATCATCTTTCAGTATTTGAAAAAGCTCAACTGGAATTCCTTCACCTCCACTAGCTTTGTTTGTGGAGATGCTTACTAAGGCCCAATTGACTTCACATTCCTGTATGTTTGGCTACAGGTGAGTGATCACACCATCGTGAATATCTGGGTCATGAAGATCTTTTCTGTACAGTTCTTCTGTGTATTCTTGCCACCTCTTCTTAATATCTTCTGCTTCTGTTAGGTCCATACTGTTTCTGTCTCAATAAAGAGCCCATCTTTGCATTAAATGTTCTCTTAATATCTCTAATTTTCTTGAAGAGATCTCTAGTCTTTCCCATTCTATTGTTTTCCTCTATTTCTTTGCACTGATTGCTGAGGAAGACCTTCTTATCTCTCCTTGCTATTCTTTGGAACTCTGCATTCAGCTACTTATATCTTTCCTTTTCTCCTTTGCTTTTTTCTTCTCTTCTTTTCACAGCTATTTGTAGGGCCCCATCAGAAGCTATTTTGCCTTTTTGCATTTCTTTTTCTTGGGGATGATCTTGATCCCTCTCTCCTGTACAATGTCACAAACCTCTGGCCATAGTTCATCAGACACTCTGTCTATCAGATCTAGTCCCTTAAATTGTTTCTCACTTCCACTGTATAATCATAAGGGATTTAATTTAGGTCATATCTGAATGGTCTAGTGGTTTTCCCCACTTTCTTCAATTTAAGTCTGAATTTGGCAATAAGGAGTTCATGATCTGAGCCACAGTCAGCTCCCAGTCTTGTTTTTGCTGGCTGTATAGAGCTTCTCCATCTTTGGCTGCAAAGAATATAATCAATCTGATTTTGGTGTTGACCATCTGGTGATGTCCATGAGTAGAGTCTTCTCTTGTGTTGTCAGAAGAGGGTATTTGCTATGACCAGTGCCTACCCTTTGCAACGCTCTATTAGCCTTTGCCCTGCTTCATTCTGTACTCCAAGGCCAAATTTGCCTGTTACTCCAGGTGTTTCTTGACTTCCTACTTTTGCATTCCAATGCTCTTTACAGCATTGGACCTTGTTTCTGTCACCAGTCACATCCACAGCTGGGTATTGTTTTTGCTTTGGCTCCATCCCTTCATTCTTTCTGGAGTTATTTCTCCACTGATCTCCAGTAGCATATTGGGCACCTACCAACCCGGGGAGTTCATCTTTAAGTGACCTATCTTTTTGCCTTTTCATACTGTTCATGGGGTTCTCAAGGCAAGAATACTGAAGTGGTTTGCCATTCCCTTCTCCAGTGGACCACATTCTGTCAGACCTCTCCACCATGACCCGCCCGTCTTGGATGGCCCCACGGGTATGGCTGAGTTTCACTGAGTTAGAGGAGGCTGTGGTCCGTGTGATCAGATTGCTTAGTTTTCTGTGATTGTGGTTTCAGTCTGTCTGTCCTCTGATGCCCTCTCTCAGCGCCTACCGTCTTACCTTGGGTTTCTCTTACCTTGGACGTTGGGTATCTCTTCATGGCTGCTCCAGCAAACTGCAGCCACTGCTCCTTGGACATGGGGTATCTTCTCTTGCTGCCCCTTCTGACCTTGGACGTGGGGTAACTCCTCTCGGCCGCCGCTCCTGCTTATAAATTAATTTATTAGCAGCCACCTAAGGTGTTCATTCTGACTTAATTCTCAGGTTTGTGCTGTTATATAACAGGCAACAGATTCAAAGGAAATGGGACGCAGAGGGCAGTTGCTTTGTGTGCTGAGAGTTACTAAGTCAGAAGCCACGGAAAAGAGGGCAAAAAACCTGGCAGGATCTCGGGAAGCCTAGTACTATTATCACTAATTGAGGGAAAGTTATCTGGGCAGACTGAAGTTGAGACAGATGAAGTATCTGGTTGCTGAGGAATCTCTGCCCACAGGCTTGTTTGTAACCACTACACTCTTCCAACTGCCAATATGATCTCATTGGAAAATCATACCAACTGGGTATTAAATAAATCAAGCAGGACAGAGCTATAAACAGTAGTAACCACCATGTATCAAGTAGTGACTGCTTTTTATTTTTAATTGCAGTTCCTGTATGTGACTGTGGGTCTGCTGCCAAAATGCAGACAGAGGCCCGCTGAGTGAAGGTGGGCGCGCCTCCCTATGCCTCTTGCCGCTCACTCTCCTCCCCTCAGGGAGCAGTCAAGCTCTGCTGCCCATCCCTTCGTGGATATATTGGAATCTTGTATATAGTTTGTAAGGTGAGAAATTTTTAAATTATAACTACAGAGCCTGCTCATTAGGTGTTCAGAACTCAGTGCCCACTAAAAGCATGAATGGAGTTAGAGTTAGCCTCAGTCCTCAGCTTGGATTAAGAGCAGCGTTGGCTAAATGCTGAAGCCAAGACTCCCTGTCACTGTGGGGGCCCAGGACAGCCCCGGGAGCCGAGGCCTGGGCACCATCCTGGGCACTGCTGCCCCGGTGACTAAGCACAGCCTCCTTTCTTGGGTCTCTTCTCCCCATAGGCTGTTGGGTCTGCATCTCAGAACCTGCCCCAAACTGCAGAATCCCAACTTGGATTTTCTATCTTGCCTGGGATTCCATGCAGCACTCTCAAAAATTAAGAATCTCCTGCAAATGTCCTTTTTCCCTTTCGGCAAATTCCTCTAAGCCCCACCTTCCCACTTCCCAGCTTGCTTGACTGACACCTGCCTCTGACAAATCAGTGTGTGGTCCTCTCTGGCCACCCCCTCCTATGTTGAACCTGCATCAGGTTCTTTCCTCTCTACTTTCTGGTTTCTTGTACTTTTCTAAACACGTCTCCTTAAACAGGACTGTGAAGAAAGAATTGTTCAGTGAAGAATCAGAAATTTAAAACTAAAGGAACAGGACAAAAATGCGAGGGATGTGTACACATCAAACACAAGAGTAGGAGCAGTCTAGGTGCAAAGGAAGGAGCCAGCAAGTAGAAGGCTGGTGAGTCTGTGATCATTTTTTATTTCATTATTTATTGTCATCATTGTTGCTACCATTGTTAGATGAACTTGCCACAAATGGGTTTGCTAAAAGACAACTTATCATTTGTCAAATTAGCCAAAACTCTAATGACCAATGACAGCAAAATGGAGGTGAGACCTCTCTGGCTGCCACCCAATACCCTGAGAGCTGAGGGGTGAAGGTAGGCTCCACCATCTGCCCCCAGAAGCCAGGCTTTGACAGTGGACGTGGCTTCAGCGTTTATTGGGAACAATGGAGATTCTACAAAATTAGGACATACTATAAATACTTACTGAACTTGTTTACTTCTAGTTCACAATATAGCATAGATATTTTCCATGTCATTATATACAGAACTGCCTACTTACCATTAACAATGCTAGACTTTTCTCCATATCACACCTTGTGGTAGGGAGAATAATGTCTCCTTCATACCCCCCAAAAGATGTTTATAGCCTAATGTGTTTCCTTACATAGCATAAGGGACTTTGCAGGTGTGATAACGTTAGGAACCCTGAGATGGGGAGATGATCAGAGACGACGGGTCAGCCTAGTGTAAAGGCAAAGAGTCTGCCTGCAGTGCAGGAGACTGGGGTGCAAACCCTGGGTCGGGAAGAGCCCCTGGAGAAGGCAGTGGCACCCACTCCAGTGCTCTTGCCTGGAGAATCCCATGGAGGGAGCAGCCCAGCAGGCTACAGTCCATGCGGTCACAAAGAGTCGGACACGACTGAGTGGCTTCACTTCCACTTTCACTGTCTTTAGTATAAACACAGAGGTCATTAAAAGCAGAAAATTTTCCCTGGCTGTGGCCAGAGGGAGATGTGACTACAGAAGCATGATCAGAGAGCTACAGCGTGCTGGCTTTGCAGGTGAAGAAGGGGCCATGTGTCAAAGATTGCAGGCAACCTCTAGAAGCTGGGAAAGGTAAGCTCATGGAATGTCCCATACTCTCCATCAAGAAAAGCAACCTGCTTAAATTTAGGCCCAGGGGATTTGTGTTCAACTTCTGACTTACAGAACTGTAGGATGATAAATTGTGTTGGTGTAAGCTATCAGGTTTGTTATAATTTATAACAGCAGCAAGGAAAAAAAGGAAAATACGGCTCCAGAATCAGTTTTGCACCTTTGTTGCCAGGTATCTAGGTCAGTATAACTATTTGCCTTTTCCATGTTGTCTTTTCCTGTTGGTTAACCAAATCTGGCCACACAGCACACTCGGGATACTCTCCTGTGTAAGGGAGAGCTCTCATCAGCTCAACAGATGAGCGTGGAGGAGCTTTGCTGTAGCCTGGCTTGGTCAGGAGTCTTGGGCCCTGCCATTTCTGGCCTATTTAACTCCTCCACCATGCACCCAGTGGGCCGAACCACTCCCGCTCTCCCAGTGGCTGCCGTGCTGAACAGGGACTGAGAGTAAGAGCAGCAGCCCTCTAGTCCCCAGGACGACGGTGCCCGAAGCTTTGGCTTCTCTCTTCCTGGCTCGGCCCCAGCCTGTCCATCAGGCCTCGGTGTTCACGGCAGCCAGTCAGCCTACCCGCCTCTGCTGTCGCCTTGCTAGGTGCTGGGTGCTGGGCTGGTCCAAAGAATTTACATTCTCAGGAGGAAATGTTTAACATGTTTCACATGTTTACATATTATTTGTTTTCCTTCTGTGAATTTTCTGTTTATAGTCTCTTAGCCAAAGTCCCTGATCACTGGAGACGGATACCGCCTGATACAGCAGAGAAGTTAATTTAAAGAATACTGATAGACAAAATGTTATCAACTACTAAGTGAAGGATACACAGAAGTTACATTTATCATTCTTTCTACTTTTTGTAAGATTAAAATTTTTCAAAATGAAATGTGAGGAGGCAGAGTCTCACAAGGGTTCAGAAAGTGACCACAGCCCATCCTGGGTCTCTTCTGTCTCAGACCATCTTTCCAGCTCTGAGGACGACTGATACCACTATCTGAAGATTCTCAGCCAGCTTGACTGAGTCCACCTCTTCCAGCTCAATAGGATGGATACAAGAGCCAGCCTCAGCCCTAATTTAGAGTGACATCAACCTCAGTGGATAGCAATTACCACATTTCAGGTAAAGCAGGAAAGGATGCTGACTTCCATCTTGCCTCTCCAGGAAGGAAACCTCAGTTTTTGAACAGAGAAAGTCAAGTGGAGTTCACAGTGTAGACACTGAGGTTGGTGACTATACATTCAGCATCATTTCTGAAAGGTGACTTTCTCTGAATTAATCCTGGATACTATGGGCATTGACCCCTGGTCTCCTGCATTGCAAGTGGATTCATTGCCACCTGAGCTACCAGGAAAGCCCAGTGTTGGGGAAGTGGACCAACCACAGGAGGTGGTATATTCTAGGCATGGAAGAGTTGGATATGAAACCAAAAGACATCCTGGAACCATCATCACCATCAGACCAGGGTTAAGTAAATGTAGTCCCATCCACTTCTACTTAGAACACTTGAAGTTCATGATCAAACTGTACAAAGAAGCAACTTTTCAAAGAGATAAGTTCTGGTCTATGCGCCATTTAATGGTCCTGGTGTTGTGTCAGTTTTATGTAAATTCATCTATGTGAAAGTAGGCAGAAAAGTTGAACTTAAAACTCCAAGCTATTTAACATGAAAAACAGAAAAAAAGAGGCTGAAAATTGCAGTCGACTATCACTGTGCCCGTCATTGGGCTTCCCTGGTGGCTCAGGGGTTAGAGCGTCTGCCCGGAATGCGGGAGACCCGGGTTCGATCCCTGGGTCGGGAAGATCCCCTGGAGAAGGAAATGGCACCCCACTCCAGTACTCTTGCCTGGAGAATCCCATGGAGGGAGGAGCCTGGTAGGCTACAGTCCATGGGGTCACAAGGAGTCGGACACAACTGAGTGACTGCACTTTGTGCCGAATATTAACAGTCACCTCCAACTTGTTTTCAAGCAGTCTGAAAAACAAGACAAATTTAATTTGAGAGTGAAAGTCTTCATTTTTGTCTGTTTATGCAGTCTAATTTATTCAGTTGTAATTCATTCAACTGTGTATAACACATATTTTGCAGAGTTTAGGTATAATTCAATGAAGCCCTATTAATAACTGTATTTTCCTAAAGTGAAAAGATTTTCTAAATGTCACAGATGATTTAAATAGATAAACACTGAAGTGAAAAAAGTAAAAAAAATTGAAATAAAGTGTTAGTTGCTCAACATTTATTTGTTGATGCAATCTCTGAGTTTCTCTTAACTAGGAGTTTTCTTTGTAAATGTGACAATTACAGATTAATCACAGAGAGTTGAATTACCTGACTATAGATTGAATATACATTTGGAAAAGTTTCAACTTTTCTCTGTCTACATATGCACCTATCCTACAATGCAAGTACAAGCATAGTTTTAGGGAACAGCATCTTTTTGAGATTTTCATAACCAAATATTATAATTTAACATAAAATATCAGTTAAAAATAGTAGTTTTATACTATTAGCCTATATTCCTCAAAGGTCATGGCTTTGGAATAAATATCTGTGTTCTCCCCAAATTCATGTTGAAATCCTATCCTCCAAGGTGATATTATTAGGAGATTGGGGAGGTCCTAAGATGGCAGAGGAATGGGACAGGGAGACCACTTTCTCCCCCACAAACTCATCGAAAGATCATTTGAACACTGAGCAAATTCCACAAAACAGCTTCTGAACGCTGGCAGAGGACACCAGGCACCCAGAAAGGCAGCCCCTTCTCTTCGAAAGGAGGTAGGGCAAAATAGAAATGATAGAGAGACAAAAGAGTAAGGGATGGAAATCCTTCCCGGGGAGGGAGTCGTGAAGGAGAAGAAGTTTCCAAACGCCAGGAAACCCTCTCACCACCGGGCCTGTGGGGAGACAGATTACATGCCTAGCCATGACTCTGGTATCCTGGACGCTTGAGTCCACCAGCAGTGAGTGGGGGCTGAACAGAGAGACGCATGCATGCATAGGGTGGGGACCAGGCCTGAATGTCCTGAGGACAATCTGAAGGAGCTAATGTGAGATAGCAACCCAAACTGTGGGATAGCCAGAGAGAAAAAAGAGAGAACTTTCCCGCGAAAAGCTCTAAGGTACAGCCTGGCCTGCTCACAGAACAAAGGATTGAGCAATCACCAGAGGAGAGCTAGCCAACTGTGAACTGGCCCCTACCCCCCCACCACCAGAGGCAGAGAGGAAGGCAGGGGACAGCCAGAGCTGGAAGGCAAGGGGCAATCTTGGCCCCAGAGACAGCATCCTCCACCAAACTGTGAGCAGGCTCCCAGTTACTAACGAAGTCTTCCTGGGATCCTGGACGGTTGACATCTGCCAGAAGGGCCGCAGTCAGAGATCAGCTCCCCAGAGGAGACACATGGCACACCTGAGACGGCTCTTCCGCTGCACACCCAGGAAACCGAGGGGCTAGGACCAAGGAGGCGATAAGGCTCACCACCCAGCTGGGAGAGTGCACTCACCAAGCACGGTCGCCTGAGCTGCTCAGACCTGGGCCGGGCACAAAACGCAGGCCCAACAGAGTCTGTGCCTTTGTGGAGTACCCGAGAACCTGAACCTGAGCAGCTCAGACCTGGGAAGTGCACACCACCCAGGGCCTGCTTTAGACCCCCTGCATGACCTGGAGCCTGAGCAGTGTAGACCAGGAAAGCACACGCCGTGAGCGGGGGCAAACCCAGGGTGGCCCAGACACTGCGAGCCCTCCCCACACACGCCAGTGGTGTTTGTGTGCAGTGTTCCTCCCTCCCCACAGCACAACTGAACAAGTGAGCCTAAATAAGTGACCACCTTCGCCCCGTTATGTCAGGGTGGAAATTAGACACTGAAGAGACTTGCAAATGAGAAAGCCAAAACAAAGAAGAGAGAACTGCTCTGGAAGTGACAGGTGCAACAGAGTAAAACCCTGGAATTAGCACTGACTGCATTGGAAGGGGCCTATAGACCTTGAGAAGAAATATAAGCTGGATCCGAAACTGAACTGACCCCCACACTGCCCTCAACAGCTCCAGAAAAATGCCTAGATATATTTTACTGCCAGGGTCCAGCCCCGGTGGATCCAGGGAATTCGAAGCAGGGACAGAGTCAGCAAGGAAAGACTTATTTACTCAGAGATATAAAGAGAGATTAGGAAAGAATAGTGTAGTAGGAAAATTTAGTGGAGAAAGGAGGCTGAATAACTTGGTTTATGTGGAAAACCAATAAAGTTCCAAGACAAGGAACTTGCACAGTCTATGTAGGCCACTGGCACCCACTTGAATAGCAGAGGGTGCCCCGCCTTGGGCTCCCTCTCGCGTGGGTCTTAGAAGCCAGGGCAAATAAGTAGACTCGGCGAGGCTCCACGCTCCAGATGGGAATTCAGCCAGAAAAACGAGAAAAGACGACAAGGGGGAGCCAAGCATCGATGCCAGACCCAGACCATTATTTTCAAAAGCACCTTATACACCCCAAGTTGCACATAAAGAAATAATGGAATATGCAGAGTTATGCAGGCTTTGCAGNCTCGGCAAGGCTCCACGCTCCAGATGGGAATTCAGCCAGAAAAACGAGAAAAGACGACAAGGGGGAGCCAAGCATCGATGCCAGACCCAGACCATTATTTTCAAAAGCACCTTATACACCCCAAGTTGCACATAAAGAAATAATGGAATATGCAGAGTTATGCAGGCTTTGCAGCAGTCCTGACCCTTATTGAGAGCAGGCTTTCTTTTTGCATACCTTCCCATATAGAAAAGCTCTCAGGTGGTTTACATTATCTTCTGGCCAAGAGGCCTGTTAACATGTTTATGGCTCTCTTCCTAGATAAATGTCTATCAACCAGAGAACTCATTTTCCCCTGAAGTGTTTTTCCTTAATCTTCATCACCCTCAAAATAATAAAGTTACATTCTTGTAGAACAAAGGTGCAGTGGGTTATAACAAAGAAAGTACTTAACTCAAAGATCTAATGTTGCTAATACCAGGGCTACTACCTGTTTTTTCTGTATACCAACTATATCTACAAATAAAGATATGGAAACTTGGCAGCAAGTATTGGCTCAACAAATGAAACCCTTAATCAGTCCTATTCTAATGATTTTGGCTCCTCAGAAGCCCCTACATTCCTAGGATGTTTTAAGCTTCCTGTGCCTCTCGTGGTCAGGAGGCTGCAAACAATCACACGCGCAGCTGTACGAGTCCTGCAGGCAGGCTAGACAGCCATCAGAGGGGTTTTTGGATTGAAACACTCTTATTATGCCCAGGAGACTTATTATCTAAAAGCTCTAAATTAACTTTTTCCAGAAAAAGGTGGTGGGGGGGACAGCCCCCTGTTAATGTCAGAAGCATAAGCACGATGCAGTGGGGCAGGCAGACGAGCAGATCCAGTGAGGCTCCCTTAAGGCCCAACTCGCTTTTGCCTCTCGGGCCCCTTAACCTCATGACCTTTGCCACGGGCGGGACTCCTCATGCTGGCTCCTGGCATTTTACTATTATCTTTTTTTAATTTAAAAAAATTTTTAAGTTCTTTATTACTGCTTTAATTTTCGTTTTTATAACCTACTATTATTACCTTAAAAAAAAAAGACCCTATTTTTGAAGCAAATTTCATATATATATATTTTATAATTTTTATGACTTTGTTTTGTTTTTTTAATATTGTATTTTTGAGAGTCTAACATCTATTCTAGATTTTTAATCTTTGCTTTTTGGGTTTTGTTATCAATTTTGTACCTTTAAGAATCCAATCTTCAGTACCCATTTTTACTTAGGAGTGTGATTATTGGCTTGATTGCTCGGTCCCCCTTTTCGACTCTCCTTTTTCTCCCCAGGCCACCTCTATCTCCTCCCTCCCCCTTCTCTTCTCTACCCAACTCTGTGAGTCTTTTTCGGTGTTCTGGGCTGTGGAGAACATTTAGGGAACTGATTACTGGCTAGATCTGTCTCTCTCCTTTTGACTCCCCCCTCTTCTCCTCCTGGTCACCTCTATCTCCTTCTTATCTTATCCTCTTATCTTCTCTATGTAACTCTGTGAACCTCTCTGAGTGTTCCAGACTGTGGAGAGTAGGGAAATGATTATTGCCTAGATTGCTCTCGCCCCTTTTGATCCCCCCTCTTCTCCTCCTGGTCACCTCTATCTCCCTCCTCCCTCTTCTCTTCTCCATGTAACTCTGTGAACCTCTCTGGGTGTCCCTTACTGTGGAGAATCGTTTCACCATTAACCTAGATGTTTTATCAGGTGTGCTGTATGGATCGAGAAGTCTTGAGACTACTGTAAGAATAAGACTGAAACCCAGAGGCAGGAGGCTTAAATCCAAAACTTGAGAACTCCAGAAAACTCCTGACTCCAGGGAACATCAATTGACAAGAGCTCATCCAAAAGCCTCCATACCTACACTGAAACCAAGCTCCACCCAAGAGCCAACAAGTTTCAGAGCAAGACATACCAAGCTGATTCTCCAACAATGCAGAAACATAACCCTGAGCATTAAAATATGGGTGCCCAAAAGTCATACCAAACCAATAGACACCTCAAAACTCACTACTGGACACTTAATTGCACTCCAGAGAGAGGAGATCCAGCTCCACCCACCAGAACACTGACACAAGCTTCCCTAACCAGGAAACCTTGACAAGCCACCCATCCAGCCCCACCCACACTGAGGAACCTCCACAATAAAGAGGAACCACAAACTACCAGCATGCAGAAAGGCCATCCCAAACACAGCAATCTAAACAAGATGAAAAGGCAGAGAAATATTCAGCAGGCAAAAGAACATGATAAAAGCCCACCAAACCAAACAAAAGAGGAGGAGATAGGGAGTCTACCTGAAAAAGAATTCAGAATAATGACAGTAAAAATGATCCAAAATCTTAAAAACAAAATGGAGTTCCAGATAAATAGTCTAGAGACAAGGATTGAGAAGATGCAAGAAAAGTTTAACAAGACCTAGAAGAAATAAAAAAGAGCCAATCAATAATGAATAATGCAATAATTGATCAAAGGCACCCTGGAGGGAACTGACAGCTGAAAAACTGAGGCAGTTATAACTGAGGAAGAAGATAGGATAAGTGAGGTGGAAGATAGAATGGTGGAAATAAATGAAACAGAGAGGTCGGGCTAGGGGGTGAAGAATTAAATAAGGACAACCTCAGAGACCTCTGGAACAATGTCAAATGCCCAAACATTCAAATCATAGGAGTTCCAGAAGACAAAAAGAAAGGCCATGTGAAAATACTTGAGGAGATAATAGTTGAAAACTTCCCTAAAATGGGGAAGGAAATAGCCACCCAAGTCCAAGAAACCCAGAGAGTCCCAAACAGGATAAACCCAAGGTGAAACAACCCAAGATACATATTAATCAAATTAATGAAGATCAAACACAAAGAACAAATATTAAAAGCAGCAAGGGAAAAACAACAAATAATACACAAGGGGATTCCCATAAGGATAACAGCTGATCTTTCAATAGAAGCTCTTCAGGCCAGAAGGGAATGGCAGGACATACTTAAAGTGATGAAAGAAAATAACCTACAGACCAGATTACTGTACCCAGCAAGGATCTCATTCAAATATGAAGGAGAAATCAGAAGCTTTACAGACAAGCAAAAGATGAGAGAATTCAGCACCACCAAACCAGCTCTTCAACAAATGCTAAAGGATCTTCTCTAGACAGGAAACATAGAAAATGTTTATAAACTTGAACCTAAAACAACAAAGTAAATGGCAATGGAATCATATTTATCAATAATTACCTTAAATGTAAATGGGTTGAATTTCCCAACCAAAAGACAAAGACTGGCTGAATGGATACAAAAATAAGACCGCTATATATGCTGTCTACAAGAGTCCCACCTCAAAACAAGGGACACATACAGACTGAAAGTGAAAGGCTGGAAAAAGAGATTTCACGCAAATGGAGACCAAAAGAAAGCAGGAGTAGCGATACTCATCCGATAAAATAGACTTTGAAATAAAGGCCATGAAAAGAGACAAAGAAGGACACTACATAATGATCAAAGGATCAATCCAAGAAGAAGATATAACAATTATAAATATATATGCACCCAACATAGGAGCACCACAATATGTAAGACAAATGCTAACAAGTATGAGAGGGGAAATTGACAGTAATATAATAATAGTGGGCAATTTTAATACCCCACTCACACCTATGGATAGACCAACCAAACAGAAATTTAGCAAGGAAACACAAACTTTAAGTGATACAATGCACCAGTTAGACCTATTTGATTTCTATAGGACATTTCACCCCACAACAATGAAATTCACCTTTTTCTCAAATGCACACGGAACCTTCTTCAGGATAGACCACATCCTGGGCCATAAATCTAGCCTTGGTAAATTCAAAAAAATTGAAATCATTCCAAGCATCTTTTCTGATCACAATGTGGTCAGATTAGATGTCAACTACAGGAAAGACAACTATTAAAAATATAAACATATGGAAGCTAAACAACACACTTCTGAATAACCAACAAATCACAGAAGAAATCAAAAAAGAAATCAAAATTTGCCTAGAAATGAATGAAAATGAAAACACAACAACCCAAAACCTATGAGATTCAGTAAAAGCAAATCTAAGGGGAATGTTCATAGCAATACAAGCTTGCCTCAAGAAACAAGAGAAAATTCAAATAGGTAACCTAACTCTACACCTAAAGCAACTTGAAAAAGAAGAAATGAAGAACCCCAGGGTTAGTAGAAGGAAAGAAATCATAAAAATTAGGGTAGAAATAAATGAAAGAGGAACAAAGGAGACCATAGCAAAAATGAACAAAGCTAAAACTGATTCTTTGAGAAGATAAATAAAATAGACAAACCATTAGCCAGACTCATCAAGAAAAAAAGGGAGAAGAATCAAATCAATAAAATTAGAAAAGAAAATGGAGAAATCACAACAGACAACACAGAAATACAAAGGATCATAAGAGATTACTATCAGAAACTATATGCCAACAAATGGACAATTTGTAAGAAATGGACAAATTCTCAGAAAAGTACAACTTTCCAAAACTGAACCAGGAAGAAATAGAAAATCTTAACAGGCTCATCACAAGCACAGAAATCAAAACTGTAATCAGAAATCTTCCAACAAACAAAAGCCCAGGACCAGATGGCTTCACAGCTGAATTCTACCAAAAATTTAGAGAAAACCTAACACCTATCCTACTCAAACTCTTCCAGAAAATTGCAGAGGAAGGTAAACTGTCAAACTGAGGCCACCATCACCCTAATACCAAAACCAGACAAAGATGCCACAGAAAAAGAAAACTACAGGCCAATATCACTGATGAACATAGATGCAAAAATCCTTACCAAAATTGTGGCATACAGAATTCAACAGCATATTAAAAAGATCATATATCATGACCAGGTGGGCTTTATCCCAGGGATGCAAGGATTCTTCAACATTTACAAATCAATCAATATGATACAACACATTAACAAATTGAAAGATAAAACTATGTGATTATCTCAATAGATGCAGTGAAAGCCTTTGACAAAATTCAACATCCATTTATGATTAAAAAAAAAAAAAAACCCCCAGAAAGCAGGCATAGAAGGAACATACCTCAACATAATAAAAGCCATATATGATAAATCCACAGCAAACATCCTCAATGGTGAAAAATTGAAAGCATTTCCCCTAAATTCAGGAACAAGACAAGGGTGCCCACTCTCACCACTACTATTCAACATAGTTTTGGAAGTTTTAGCCACAGCAATCAGAGAAGAAAAAGAAATAAAGGGAATCCAAATTGGAAAAGAATAAGTAAAACTCTCACTGTTTGCAGATGACATGATCCTCTACATAAAAAACCCTAAAGACTCCACCAGAAAATTACTAGAGCTAATCAATGAATGTGAGAGTTGGACTGTGAAGAAAGCTGAGCACCAAAGAATTGATGCTTTTGAACTGTGGTGTTGGAGAAGACTCTTGAGAGTCCCTTGGACTGCAAGGAGATCCAACCAGTCCATCCTAAAGGAGATCAGTCCTGAGTGTTCATTGGAGGGACTGATGCTGAAGCTGAAACTCCAATACTTTGGCCACCTGATGCGAAGAGTTGACTCATTAGAAAAGACCCTGATGCTGGGAGGGATTGGGGGCAGGAGGAGAAGGGGATGACAGAGGATGAGATGGCTGGATGGCATCACCGACTCAATGGACATGAGTTTGAGTAAACTCCAGGAGTTGGTGATGGACAGGGAGGCCTGGAGTGCTGTGATTCATGGGGTCACAAAGAGTTAAGCTGAAACTCCAGTACTTTGGCCACCTCATGCGAAGAGTTGACTCATTGGAAAAGACTCTGTTGCTGGGAAAGATTGAAGGCGGGAGGAGAAGGGAACAACAGGGTGAGATTGTTGGATAGCATCACTGATTTGATGGACATGAGTTTAAGTAAGCTCCAGGAGTTGGTGATGGACAGAGGAGCCTGGTGTGCTGCAGTCCATGAGGTTACAAAGAGCTGGACACAACTAAGTGACTGAACTGAACTGAGCAGAGCCCTACCCACCAGAGCAAGACCCAGTTTTTCCCACCAGTAGTCCCTCCCATCAAGAAGTTTACACAAGCCTTTTAGCCTCCTCCATAAAAGAGCAGACAGAAAAAGCAAGAAGAACCAAAATCCAGCAGCGACTAAAACAAAGGCACATTACAGAACGTTAATCAGCATGAAAAAGCAGAAAGTTATGTCCCAGATGAAGGGACAAGATAAACCGCAGAAAAACTACTAAAGAAGTGGAGATAGGCAACCTTCCAGAAAAAGAATTCAAGATAATGATAGTGAAGATGATTCAGAATCTCAGAAAAAGAATGGAGGCAACGATTGAGAAGATACAAGAAATGTTTACCAAAGACCTAGAAGAACTAGAGAACAAACAAATGAATAATACACTAGAAGGAATCCATAGCAGAATAACTGAAGCAGAAGAACGGATAAATGACCTGGAGGACAGAAATGTTGGAAATCACTGCCACAGAACAGAGCATAGAAAAATGTACAAAAAGAAATGAAGAGAGCCTAAGAGACCTCTGGGACAACATTAAACACATCAACATTTGCATTCTAGGGGACCCAGAAGGAGAAGAGAGAGAGAAAGGACCTGAGAAAATACTTGAAGAGGTCATAGCTGAAAACTTCCCTAACATGGGAAAGGAAATAACCAACCAAGTCCAGGAAGCACAGGGAGTCCCAGGCAGCATAAACCCAAGGAAGAACACACAAAGACACATAGTAATCAAACTGACAAAAATTAAAGGCAGAGATAAAATATTAAAAGCAACGAGGGGAAAATGACAATATACAAGGGAACTCCCATCAGGCTATCAGCTGATTTCTCAACAGAAACTATACAAGCCAGGAGGGAATGGCATGATATATTTAAAGTGATGAAAGGGAAGAACCTACAACCAAGAATATTCTACCCAGGAAGACTCTCCTTCAGATTTGATGGAGAAATCAAAAGCTTTTCCAGACAAGCAAAAGTTAAGAGAATTCAGCACTAACAAACAGCTTTACAACAAGTGCTAAAGGAACTTCTCTAGGCAGAAAACAAGAGAAGGAAAAGCCCTACCTACAGAAAATAAACCCAAAACAATGGTAATAGGATCATGAAAGTGAAAGTGAAAGTGTTAGTCACTCAGTCATATCTGACTCTTTGCTACCCCATGGACTTTAGCCTGCCAGGCTCCTCTGTCTATGGAATTCTCCAGGCAAGAATACTGGAATGGGTTGCCATTCCCTTCTCCAGGGGAATAGGATCATACATATTGATTATTACCTTAACTGTAAATGTATTAAATGCACCAACCAAAAGACATAGATTGAGCAGATGAAAACATGCACATGTATGCACTTCCACTTACCACAGTACTCTGCTTGACCCCCCAAATTGTATGTAATTATTTTATATTGTTAGGTTAATCATATTCCCATTATGGCTTGCAATTGTAATCATCTTTTATTTTTTGTCTGGCTATTGATTGTGAAAACTGATAAATATCTTTTACTATTGTGATTATGTAAGTATTACTCACTTAATACCATTGTATCATGATTGGTCAACAGAAAAATTATAGAATTCTATATCACCAAAACTAGCATTTAATTGGATAAGAAAGCTGTGGTACATATACACAATGGAGTATTACTCAGCCATTAAAAAGAATACATTTGAATCAGTTCTAATGAGGTGGATGAAACTGGAGACTATTATACAGAGTGAAGTAAGCCAGAAAGAAAAACACCAATACAGTATACTGACACATATATATGGGATTTAGAAAGATGGTAACGATAACCCTGTATGTGAGACAGCAAAAGAGACACAGATGTAAAGAACAGTCTTTTGGACTCTGTGGGAGAAGGCGAGGGTGGGATGATTTGAGAGAATAGCACTGAAATATGTATATTATCATATGTGAAATAGATCGCCAGTCCAGGTTTGATGCATGAGACAGGGTGCTCAGGGCTGGTGCACTGGGATGACCCTGAGGGATGGGATGGGGAGGGAAGTGGGAGGGGGGCTCAGGATGGGGAACACATGTACACCCATGGCTGATTCATGTCAGTGTATGGCACAAACCACTACAGTGTTGTCAAGTAATTAGCCTCCAATTAAAATAAATAAATTTAAAATAAAATAAAATAATTTTAAAATTGCTTTTAAAAAAGGAGGAGGGGGCCTCTGGGAGATAGCTATGTCCTGAGGGTACAGCCCTCCTGAATTGGATTAGTACCCTTATGAAAGAAACCCCCGAGAGTTCCCTTGTGCGTCCCTCTTCACCTATGAACCAGAAGACGGGCTGTCTCCAGACACCAGATCTGCTGCACTTTGATCTTGACTTCTAGCCCCCCAGACTGTGAGAAATAAGTTTCTGTTGTTTATAAGCTACTCAGCCTCTGATATTTGCTTACAGCAGCTCAAATGGACACACACATTAATTAATTAAGAATATAAAGTCATACTTTTCTTATTTAAATTAGGATGAATTTTCCTTTTGAAGAAATAAAAAACATGATAAAGATTTTTCACTCTCCATAAGAATGCAAGAGCTTCCCAGGTGGCACTAGGGATAAAGAACCCGTCTCCAATGCAGAAGACATACGAGACTCAGATTCAATCCCTGGGTCAGGAAGATCCCCTAGAGGAAGGCATGGTAACCCACTCCAGTGCTCTTGCCTGGAGACTCCCCACGGACAGAGGAGCCTGGCAGGCTACAGTACATAGGGTCACAAAGAGTCAGGCATGACTGAAGTGACTTAGCATGCATGCATTCAAGAATGCAAATGTTCTGTTTCAAGATAGTATTCAGCACTTAATTAAGGACAGGATTTTAAAAGTAAACGTGAAAGAAAATAGCAACCTTATTTTTATATTATCCATCAACAGTGTTATGTTAATTTTGATATGGGTGCTGACAGGATAATATTGATTACTAGCAGTTGTGAAGGAAATATGAATGAAAGAACCTGGGTTTAACATAAAGAACCTGGGTTTAACTCATAATTTTTCTGAGTCCCCAAAATTGAGAAACTTTACAGAGAGTCTTCACCTAAAAGTTCTTTTAAATAATTTTTAAATGTAAATTTAAGGTGATCACATCAAAGTGAAGGTCTTTTGACTTTGTTTACGGCTTTATTTTTTGCCACTCGGAAGCTGGACATTTTTATGTAGACAAATTTTGTCAACCTTCATGGCTTATGATTTGGGGTCTTGTTTAGAAGGGCCTTCTCTGCTCGCTCAACGTTTTTAAAATGTTTTACACTTACTTTCTTTGAATATTTAAAGGGCTTTTTTTGTAATATTTAGAACTTGGCCCCATAAGAATTTACTTTGGCATAAATACATCTTCCGTATGGAAGGTTTACAGTCAAGGCTGTCTTTTGTTTGTTTGTTGGCCATGCAGCATGTGAGATCTAGTTCCCAACCAGGGATCAAAATGGCACCCCCAAGAGTGGAAGCAGGGAGTCCTAACCGCGGGTCCACCAGGGAGGCCCCCAGATCTCACGGCGTTTCCTCCATGATCTCTGGCTTAGGTGTCAGGAGGTTTGTGTTGTCGAATGGCCTTTCTAGTGTGGATGGTGGGCCGGAACAGGACACGCCCAGGGGACGGGCAAGAAACCCCATTGAAGAAGTCTTGGCAGAGAAGGAACATTATTTTTCATTTAAGTTCAGCTCATTTCACATTTACTGAGAATCTGCTGTGTGTTAAGTGCTGGAGGTACAAAGATGAAGAAGACACACCTCTGTTCTCAGTTGGAGGTGACGGACACAGACGCCGAATTACAGCTCAGCGCGAAGGTGCACGCTCTCGAGTGCGGCAGGGCCCCAAAGCACACACAGAAAGAGCAGCTTATCCAGCCTGGAAAGGAAGAGGGCATCTGAGGAGGCCTCCTGGAGACGATAAGGCCTGAGCCAAGTTGTTCTCCATTTGAATATTTGGAATATTAGTTCGTTCGTTAGTTAAGTCACTCAGTCGTGTCCAACTCTTTGCAACCCCATGGACTGTAGCCCACCAGGCTCCTCCGTCCATGGGATTCTCCAGGCAAGAGGACTGGAGTGGGTTGCCATTTCCTTCTCCAGGGGATCTTCCCGACCCAGGGATCGAACCCAGGTCTCCCATATTAGAGGCAGACGCTTTAACCTCTGAGCCACCAGGGAATATTAGAATAAGACAATTCAATCAGGCATGTGAAATCACTTTCCAGTTACAGCAGCTCCTCCTTCACGACTTCCTTTTCTTTCATCGTTCATTTTTGGCTCCTCTGGGGCTTCACTGACGCACAGGCTTTGCTCTCGTTCCTCGCCAGCCGTGGTGCACGGGCTTCTCGCTGCAGGGGCTTCGGTTGCTGAGGAGCTGAGGCTGTAGGGCCCAGTAGTTACAGCCCGTGGGCTCAGTGATTGTGGCTCCAGCAGTTACGGTGCACGGGCTTAGTTGTTCTGTGGCTTGTGGTATCTTCCTGGACCAGGGATCAAACCCAAGTCTCCTGCATTGGCAGGCGGATTCTTTTTCCACTGAGCCACAAGAGAAGCCCCACAAATTCATTTTGCTTATGTGGCGTGGTAAACAACATATTACTGCTAAGATATATAGATAGCTGCTTTAATAGCAATTGAATATAACTGCCACGCCAAGGGTGAGGGGTCCCCAGAGTGGGGAGAAGCATCCCTGGTGCAGAGTGATAATGAGGGAGTTCCATCAGAGTCCTGCTTTCCCCACATAGCTAAAAGCAGTTCACGATTTCTGAAACCCAAACTACAAATCAGGGCACTTGAATACAGGAGGCGGGAGAAGCAGTCAGGGTATGACTTTAGAGAGACTTATGCTTTTAGTAGAGGACAGGAGATGAAAATCACTGAAGTGCTCTTAGTTGAGAGTTGTCAGAGCTGTCAAAATGACTTGGAAATCATCAGTGTGTAGGTGGAAACATGGGGAAATGTGTGCGGTTCTGGTTGCCCAGGGTTACCAAGTTGCAGAGGACTTGATGTTTAGAGGAATTCTTGATCTCTTTGAGAATGTGATGAAAGCTCTGGGCTGTCTCTCCAGAAAAATGCACATGTTAAAAATCACACAAACTTCTATACAGTTTCAGGGCCCTCTGATTAAGAGTATTTGACAGAGGAGAAAGGGAAGAGGCTTGAGGAAGAGGCTATTTGAAACAAATGGAAAGAAGTCGAGCAGAGTAGGAAAGAGGCCAGAGAAAGACAGGCCGAGAAGTCAGGAAGAGCCCGGGGACGGAGGCTGCCGGAAGCTGTGGGAGAGCGGAGACGGAAACAGGGCCGAGCCACATGCTGTTGGGACTTCTGCTGAGGTAAGTCCTGAAACACGTCTTCTGCACTTAGCTAAGGAATCGCTGGTGGGAGATTTCCCTGGTGGTCCAGCGGCTAAGATTGTGTGCTCTCAGGGCAGCAGGCTCAGGTTCCATCCCTGGTCAGGGAACCAGATCCCACATTCCACAACTAAAGATCCAGCATGCCACAACTAAGACCTGGCACAGCCAAATAAGTAAATAAATTTAAAACAAATCAGTGGTGATTCAGAGTAGTATTGAGAATAGTTTCTGAGGACTGATGGGCATTGATAGTTCCGGGTTCGTGGTGTTGTTGTTGTTGTTAAGCCAAGAAATGTTGAGGGGTGGCATACGGGTAGAAGAGAGGGTAGGGGGTCTGTCTTGATGATGTGTTTGCAGAGTACCAACATACGGCTGAAAAACTGTCAGTGCCCACAGAAAGGGTTGAGGGGCTTATGGGACTAAGTCCATTCATCCCCTCGGCACTCCATATGATGGAATCAGAAGCCAGAAGATCAATGGTTGAAGGAATGACGCATGTTGAGAAGATTAAGAAGCTTGGTTTGTCAGGTAGGAGGGAGATAAAGGGCAGAAAGTGAAGAGGAACTAAAAAGCCTAACTGAGCGACTGAACTGAACATTAGAAAGGAAAACAAGAAAGTAATTTTGAATGACATCCCCTGATATTTCTCTGCTTTCCTATGAGAAGAACGAGGGGCAAGTGGAGAGGATAAAGACACAGAGGAGAGAAGCAGGCCTGAAGTGCCGGAGGGCACAGGATCCCAGATGAGAGGCTGCACTTGGAAAGAAGGAGGGACACCCACCCCCAACACGCTACTCAGAACAAGGGGAGGCGGTCTGTGACGTGTATACATTTACTCCAAGTATAAACTGAAAGTCGCTCAGTTGTGTCCGACTCTTTGCGACCCCATGGAGTATACACTCCAAGGAATTCTCCAGGCCAGAATACTGGAATCAGTAGCCTTTCCCTTCTCCAGGGGATCTTCCCAAGCCACGGATCGAACCCAGGTCGCCCACCCTGCAGGCAGATTCTTTACCAGCTGAGCCACCAGGGAAGCCCGCATACGTGAGCGGGTCAGCCCGCATGGCCGCTGTGGGAGTGCTGAGTCGCTTCAGTCGTGTCCGAGTCTCTGCGACCTGCGGACTGCAGCCTGCCCGGCTCCGCTCTCCATGCGAGTCTCCGGGGAAGGACACTGGAGTGGGCTGCCAGGCCCGTCTCCAGGGCATCTTCCCGGGCAGGGATCGGACCCGGTCCCTGGCGTCTCCTGCGGTGGCGGCAGGCGCTGGACCGCCAGCGCCACCTGCCGCTGCTGCCGAGTCGCTGGCGGCGGGCCCGCCTCCGCGGCCGCGCGGACCGCCGCCGCCAGGCCCGCCGGGCCCGGGGCTCCCCAGGCAGGAGCGAGGCGGGGGCGGCCGTCGCCGCCTCCGCCGGGGAAGCTCAAAATGGCCCCTGCTCTCTCCTTAACGCAAGGGCGAGGTTGCCTGCTGAGAGTGAGGAGGTGAGATTGTCCGGGGGCGCTGACCGACGGTTTTGTTGCAGAATCCTTGATGACTGACAGATGGGAGAGGAAGCGGAATAAGAACGAGGAAAGAACGATTCAGCAGGCTGCGGAGAGACGGGCCCTGCGGGAAAGCAGCAGCCCGTTCCAGGGGGGTAACTGGGGAGGGTCTGGGCGAGGGAGTGCTTTCCAGGCTGTGAGCAGGGCTGGGGAGGGACAAAGCGGAGGCAAGTCCTCGGGGCCTCGCAGGGCAGGGCGCCTTGGGGGTGAGCGGAGCGAGGGCCGCGGCAAACGCAGAAGTGAGTGGACGGCCTTCAGCACACATCAGACAAACAGGCCGGCGAGCCAAGCACGCGTGGCCGTTCTTTGCCTGTTCCGACTAACAGCGGAACTAAAGCTGCCGCTCACAAAGCTGTCGCTGCTGCTGTTTCGCCGCTAAGTCGCGTCTGACTCTTTCAAGTGCAGGGACCTTAGCCCGCCAGGCGCCTCCGTCCACGGGATTCCCCAGGAAGAGCACTGGAGCGGGCTGCCATTTCCTTCTCCAGGGGATCTTCCCAGCCCAGGGATCAAACCCAAGGATGCTCCACTGGCAGGCAGATTCTTCACCGCTGAGCCGCCAGGGAAGCCCTTCACAAAGCTAAACAAAGGCAATCGCTGCCCGCCTTCGTGTGAGGGTGCACCTGGCACCCTTCTCCCCTGCGCTCTCCGGTAGCATTCTGCATTTCAGAAAAGCTAGCCACCCTGCAACTTCAGGGACTATAGACTTGGATGCCAGCTGCGGCTTTTTTGAAAATTTTCCAAAGGAAAAAATATATAAGCAAGACCTTCATGAGGATATAAAGCCTCTCGCTGTTCCCAAGAGCGTGGGACACAGTTCTTGAGGCACTGGTCTTTCCTTTTGCCTGGCAAAAAGAATACAGCTCTTCTTCTCCGTTTCTTCCAAACTCTGTCACTGTGTTTCTATTTGGCATCGGAGGACCGGGAGCCAAGATTTTGGCAACAAGAGCAGGTCCCAGATCCCAGAGGGAAGGGATGTTGGTTAGGAGAGGGCCGTCGCGATGGAGCCCAGTGGACACAGATGTTGAAGTTACCTGGCGGCCAGGTAGCCTTCCTGTCTCTAGGTTCAGGTAACCCCTCTGTCCTCTTGCCTAAAGTAGTTACAACCAGCTATACTAGTCCCAGGGGACTGTACTATTCCTTATGATCACACTATATTCATTCTATGCATTTTTTAAAATTCTATCTTAATATATATAATTTTATTATAATTATCCAGTTTGAATGTACTATCTCCTGAAGAAACTCTCACTTATATATGGTGTTTTGAAAAGACAAACTCTGAAATGAAGAAAAGAAGCAGGGTGTAATACATAAATAATATTAGAAATTTAAAGGAGGACACAGTACAGATATAGCATGCGTTTGAAAAATGCTCCTATACTAGGAAGGATTTTATGCCAATAAACTTGAAAACTTACAAGAAATGGAAAAATTCGTAGAAGATATATACTTGAACCAAAAAGCTTCAAGAAGAAATTGAAAACCAGTATAGACAAACAACCATTAAAGAAACTGAAATAATGGATTAAAAATCTCCCCATAAAAGTGGGATGGTCCTTAGATGTTTTATTTAGCAAATGTAAACACTTCTAATGTATCTTTTTAAAAAGTTGAAGTAACTGATTTACAATGCTACATTACTTTCTTTTGAATAGCAAAGGGATTATTAAAAATATATGTGAAAATGCATATTCTTTCTTACATTTTTCCACTGGGACACTGAATACTGTGCTGTACACTTCTAATGTATCTTTTATCTGATCCAACTTTTCAAAACTTATTTTATTTTGCTTGGCTGTGCTGAGTCTTAGTTGCAGCATTCAGGTCTTTAGTTGCAGCTTATGAACTCTTAGTTACAGTGTGTGGGATCTAGTTCCCTGACCAGGGATCAAATCGAGGCCCCCTGTATTGGGAACTCAGAGTCCTATCCACTGAATCACCAGGGAAGTCCCCTGTCTGTACCTCTTATTCTATTTGGGGAAGCTCTATGAAGGTCTAAGAAATTGTTTCATTCACTATTTATTCACATAATGCCACCATTGGTAGCATTGTTTTATTCACTGTTTAACCCAGGCTTGGCTTAAACTTAGCATAAACTGTAGCAGAAGCTAGAAAAATCTAAAGGATCCGTAGACATGTAAGACTTCAGGCAAAGGGAGGAGACTGTCCCAGAGCCTCTAGGTCCCAAGTGAAACGTCAAACAGCCAAGACAGGGCTGTGATCTTGCAGACTGAGCCGGAATCCCCCTGTTCTGGTGCTAGTGACATAAGAAGTCCCTTCAGGATGAAGATCTGCATGCAGCTAGTGACCGTGCCCAACACCGGGTCACTACACCAGCCTAACCAGTCACTTCTGGAACAGTGAAAGTCACCATCCGGCCCTTTTGATGATAATACCAGGGTTAATTATTAGGAAGTTATTGTGAGAAACAGCTGAATAATATTACCAAAAAGGCCTGAACCCAACTAGATATTGGAAAAGAGTTTCAGTAACTTCAGTTCAGTTCAGTTGCTCAGTNTTCATAGTGATGCTTTCTAAGGTCCACTTCATTTCACATTCCAGGACGTCTGGCTCTAGGTGAGTGATCACACCATCGTGACTATCTGGGTCGTGAAGATCTCTTTTTGTATAGTTCTTCTGTGTATTCTTGCCACCTCTTCTTAATATCTTCTGCTTCTGTTAGGTCCATACCATTTCTGTCCTTTATCGAGCCCATCTTTGCATGAAATATTACCTTAGTATCTCTAATTTTCTTGAAGAGATCTCTAGTCTTTCCCATTCTGTTCTTTTCCTCTTTTTCTTTGCATTGATCCCTGAGGAAGGCTTTCTTATCTCTCCTTGCTTTTCTTTGGAATTCTGCATTCAGATGCTTATATCTTTCCTTTTCTTCTTTGCTTTTCACTTCTTTTCTTTTCACAACTGTTTGTAAGGCCTCCCTAGGCAGCCATTTTGCTTTTTTGCATTTCTTTTCCATGGGAATGGTCTTGATCCCTGTCTCCTGTACAATGCCATGAACCTCCATCCATAGTTCATCAGGCACTCTGTCTATCAGATCTAGTCCCCTAAATCTATTTCTCACTTCCACTGTATAATTGTAAGGGATTTGATTTAGGTCATACCTGAATGGTCTAGTGGTTTTCCCTACTTTCTTCAATTTAAGTCTGAATTTGGCAATAAGGAATTCATGATCTGAGCCACAGTCAGCTCCCGGTCTTGTTTTTGCTGACTGTATAGAGCTTCTCCATCTTTGGCCACAAAGAATATAATCAATCTGATTTTGATGTTGACCATCTGGTGATGTCCATGTGTAGAGTCTTCTCTTGTGTTGTTGAAGAGGGTATTTGCTATGACCAGTGCGTTCTCTTGGCAAAACTCTATTTGCCTTTGCCCTACTTCATTCCATACTCCTAGGCCAAATTTGCCTGTTACTCCAGGTGTTTCTTGACTTCCTACTTTAGCATTCCAGTCCCCTATAATGAAAAGGACATCTTTTTTGGGTGTTAGTTCTAAAAGGTCTTGTAGGTCTTCATAAAACTGTTCAACTGCAGCTTCTTCAGCATTACTGGTTGGGGCATAGGCTTGGATTACCGTGATATTAAATGGTTTGCCTTGGAAATGAACAGAGATCATTCTGTCGTTTTTGAGATTGCATCAGTAACTTTCAAGCTACTTAAATTTGTCCCCTCACTCATATAGTTCTAACCTACAGAGAAACTTTTGAAAAGAATATTTTTCTTTGGAGGCACCAGAATCATGGCTCTATAACCATGACAATAGGCCTCTCACTTGCATTTTTCATGGAGAGAGTTATCTTCATTTCTTTAGTTTTTTCAGAGGTTTTCAGCTGAACACAAGACGTGGGCACAGACCCCAGAATCACTGAGGAGCTGGGTGAGGCCCAGGCGGGTCTCAGCATTTGCTACCAGCAGTCCTAAGGTGTTGATTTTTATTGTTATTTCCTTTTCTTTTTACTCCTGAGCATCAGAACCAGGTTTCCGTTTACAGCAGCCAAGAAGGTAGGGGATTATCTGTGTAACTCACGCAGAAGTGTTTTCATCTGGAAGACCAGACTTCTGCTTTCACTAAGAGTGGGTAACAGACTCAAGCTCAAGCAGACACGAGCTCCCCAGGAAGGGCAAGTATCTCCAGGTGGCCCTTCAGGATCCACAAGCATCCTGCCCTGAAGCACCGAGAACCTGGCTACTCTGCAGTAGCCTCATGATCTACCAGGGATTCCCTATCCAGTTTAATGGAGCAAGTTTAGGGATTGAAGAGACCATAACCTGACAAAGTGCCTATTAAAGCGGGGCTCCTCTTAAGTGCCTGCTCCCAAACAACCCATCCCAACAAACGGTGCTCACAACCACAGACGGTTCAAAGTGCACTCTAATTCTCTTGCCCTTTCAAGGGTTTTCTTTCTCATGAGTTTGTGTTCTGACATTTCTACCGAGATGCAGTGGTTGGAGATGCTGGCCCTTTAACGGGGGAGCAGAGCAGCGGCTGGGAAATCTTAAAGCCGGGGCAGCGAGCCCGCCTGGCTAGGCCGCCATGGCCACGCTGAGCAGAAAGGACGGCCACGGAGCTGGGGTGGGTGCTGGCACCCAGGCGGTGGGGGCCCCCCCGTGCACAGACCGAGGCCGCTGTGACTGTGTGGGAGGCTCCTCCTCCAGCTCCTCGCCCGGCCTCTCCTTTCTGCCCCTGTGCAGGACAGCTCCCTAGAGCTGAGGTCAGAGAGTGGGGGGTTGGGGCCATCCGAGAGCCTGGGACTCTGCTCCTTGGAGATCTGGATCGAAACTTTTCTGACAGCTTTGCTGGGGGGAGAGCTTGGTTGTTTTGATGCTAGACCATCCTTTACTAAGGACAGGGGTCTCTGGGTCTCTTCCCTGTCCCAGGTTTACCTTCCAGAGGCTAACAATGCTCTCTCGCCAGAGGAAGCAGCCAGGGAGCAAGTCTGCCAGCCCGAGAAGATAAAGTGCCTCCAAGGTAATGTCCCCAAGCGGCCTGCGGCATCTGATAAAAATCCCAGGAGTGCAGCGGCCTGGGGATGTGGTTCAGTGGATAGACATGGGTTTGAGTTTTGAAAATATTCTTTTCAAAACTGCTGTGAGTAATTCTCAAGTTCTTTTACCTACTGCTACATCATGAGGGTGACTGAAATCATGTTTATGGGGTCTATTTTCCTCACCTTCAGAGAAAAATGATCAGCACCAGCCTTGTATTGTTGTTGTGAGCAATACATGAACATATCCACGTAAGGTCTCTGGCACATGAGGGTTAAATTGCCGTGAGTCAGGGCAGCTGGAACTTGGTTGATTAGAGGCGCAGAAAGGGCTGCCAGGAGGGTGAGCGGGTGAAGCCTGTGGTGGCCCTAATGAGGCCCTGCGAGAGGGCGAGGACGGCGAAGGCGACTGGCACCTGCCAGGTTCTATTTGCTCCAGTCAGGGGTGGCTAGGGGCGTCCTGGGGTAGTGAGGCTGAGTTGAACTCGTACAGCAAGAGGCAGTGTTTGAAGATGGTGCTGGAGACGGCTTGTGACCAGAAGTGCCAGGAGAAGCGTCCTCCCTCGGCCAGGCGCTTCGCAGCTGAGCCTGTTTCTCCTCCTCCACAGGCTCCCGCTTAAACCAAGGCTCAGGCCAGCCCTATGGCCCCTTGGCTCTGGAGGAAGAGCTGGTACCTGCCTCTCAACTGGAGGAAGAGGACCTGGGTCCAGATTTAGCGCTAGACGTGGAGGAGGGGGGAGCGGAGGAGGAGGAGGAGGAGGACGATCTGGGGGACCCAGCTGTCCAGAGCGCCGTCCACAACAGCCAGGTGCCGCGGCAGGAGGGTGTGGGGTTGTCCCGAGCAGTCTGCGTCTCACAGGCTGTGGCGCCGCATCTCTCTTCTCTTCACCCCTCTCTAGGTGGGCGAACACTTTCTATTTCAGGCTTGAGCCCTGGTAGACGCTCGCCTCCCTTCCCTGCTTCTGTCTGTCTCCGCTTAGTTTCTGATGCTGCCCTCACCTTGAACGCAGGTCCAGCAGGGCTGCGCCACCCACCCAGGGATGCTGGCTCTGCTCCTGAAATGAGTCCTTTTCATTCCAGCTGATGAGATGAGTCGTTTTTGACCTTGGACCCCTGTGTCTTTGCAGTCCCTTGGATTCCGTCAGCACGTAGGGAGGCACAAGGGGTTCCCATGCAGAAATGAAGTCACTCAGACCCTGCTTCAGCTGAACTCCTCAGATGCCAGCTGGCTTCCCTTTGGTGGAAGGAGAGGGGGTCCTGACCCTACCGACTGAGACTGAGGGGGCCAGGCTGCCTGCATCCTGGGCACTGGAGACTGCTGGGCCTGCTGCTCAGCCCCCGTCAGCCCTGGCAGATGCCATCACGGGGGCTCATTCCTGCCTGAGTTTTCCTCCCTCCCATTCCAGAAAGGTCTTCTCGGCCCCCTGGAATCACAGGCCCGGTGTTCTGGGCATGCCCCTGCCTCCTCGCCCTTTCTGTGGCCAGTCTCCATGATGTGAGAAAAAGACGGGGTGCTGAGAAGCAGTGTTTGGAGGGTCCCCTTTCTTAACATTACACTCTGCTCTTGACCTTGCTCTGGGGATGCAGCAAAGTGAGGTAAGGGTATGGACGGGGGACGCCTGTTCAGAGAAGCTTGGTAAAGGACAGAGCAGGTCCTGGGACAGCTGGCCTTCCTAGAAAAAAGACAATTCCAGCTCACAGAACATAAATAGCACTGAGCCTCGTGCTGGAAAGAGCGCATGACCTGGAGTAGAGGGGCTTCCAGAAATCCAGAAGGGAGAAGAGAAGGGAACTGCAGGCTGGGGAGGGCCTGTCTCTTATACACATCTGGTTTCCGTTTACAGCAGCCAAGAAGGTAGGGGATTATCTGTGTAACTCACGCAGAAGTGTTTTCATCTGGAAGACCAGACTTCTGCTTTCACTAAGAGTGGGTAACAGACTCAAGCTCAAGCAGACACGAGCTCCCCAGGAAGGGCAAGTATCTCCAGGTGGCCCTTCAGGATCCACAAGCATCCTGCCCTGAAGCACCGAGAACCTGGCTACTCTGCAGTAGCCTCATGATCTACCAGGGATTCCCTATCCAGTTTAATGGAGCAAGTTTAGGGATTGAAGAGACCATAACCTGACAAAGTGCCTATTAAAGCGGGGCTCCTCTTAAGTGCCTGCTCCCAAACAACCCATCCCAACAAACGGTGCTCACAACCACAGACGGTTCAAAGTGCACTCTAATTCTCTTGCCCTTTCAAGGGTTTTCTTTCTCATGAGTTTGTGTTCTGACATTTCTACCGAGATGCAGTGGTTGGAGATGCTGGCCCTTTAACGGGGGAGCAGAGCAGCGGCTGGGAAATCTTAAAGCCGGGGCAGCGAGCCCGCCTGGCTAGGCCGCCATGGCCACGCTGAGCAGAAAGGACGGCCACGGAGCTGGGGTGGGTGCTGGCACCCAGGCGGTGGGGGCCCCCCCGTGCACAGACCGAGGCCGCTGTGACTGTGTGGGAGGCTCCTCCTCCAGCTCCTCGCCCGGCCTCTCCTTTCTGCCCCTGTGCAGGACAGCTCCCTAGAGCTGAGGTCAGAGAGTGGGGGGTTGGGGCCATCCGAGAGCCTGGGACTCTGCTCCTTGGAGATCTGGATCGAAACTTTTCTGACAGCTTTGCTGGGGGGAGAGCTTGGTTGTTTTGATGCTAGACCATCCTTTACTAAGGACAGGGGTCTCTGGGTCTCTTCCCTGTCCCAGGTTTACCTTCCAGAGGCTAACAATGCTCTCTCGCCAGAGGAAGCAGCCAGGGAGCAAGTCTGCCAGCCCGAGAAGATAAAGTGCCTCCAAGGTAATGTCCCCAAGCGGCCTGCGGCATCTGATAAAAATCCCAGGAGTGCAGCGGCCTGGGGATGTGGTTCAGTGGATAGACATGGGTTTGAGTTTTGAAAATATTCTTTTCAAAACTGCTGTGAGTAATTCTCAAGTTCTTTTACCTACTGCTACATCATGAGGGTGACTGAAATCATGTTTATGGGGTCTATTTTCCTCACCTTCAGAGAAAAATGATCAGCACCAGCCTTGTATTGTTGTTGTGAGCAATACATGAACATATCCACGTAAGGTCTCTGGCACATGAGGGTTAAATTGCCGTGAGTCAGGGCAGCTGGAACTTGGTTGATTAGAGGCGCAGAAAGGGCTGCCAGGAGGGTGAGCGGGTGAAGCCTGTGGTGGCCCTAATGAGGCCCTGCGAGAGGGCGAGGACGGCGAAGGCGACTGGCACCTGCCAGGTTCTATTTGCTCCAG
>SJYT01068439.1:55487-77169 GCA_006410635.1 Cephalophus harveyi | reverse complement strand
GGGGTTTAGGTAGGAGGGGAGGTGCAGGTCTAAAGAGCCTCCTCCTGGCTTGAAGTCCCCCAGCGAAGAAGTGGCCTCAGCAGCCAGCCCCCTATGCTAACCTCATGACGCAGAAGGAGAAGGACTGGGTGGTCAAAGTGCAGATGGCTCAGCTGCAGAGTGAGAAGCCCCGCCTCGAGGACTATTACTACCAGGTGAGTCCCAGGGCCTCTGACCCCATAGCCCTGAGAGCCTTCCTTCAGCTCGCAGCCACCACGTCCCTGCTTGCGGGAGGGACGACTGGGAAAGGATGGGCCATGTTTCTATACTTGACATCCAGCCTCCTCCCCTTTCTCCAAAGTTTCAGCTGCAGGGGATTATTTGCGATTCCCCAAGCACTCTGAGATTTTTGTCTCCATCCTTTGACAAGAATTTCTCCTACTCAGTTTGAAAATGACATTCTCATCTTTTGTACACATGGTTTCCCTTAGAAATGACTTGTTATAAACATTCGTCTACTTACCTTTTACTTTTTTTAAGATCTAAAACACAAGGAACTTTTATAGGTAATGGAATTCGATTTCTTGAACAAATGTGGCAGGTTTTCTGACTCCTTTCTGTCTGCTTCCTGTCTACCCTTTGTCCATGAATTCTGGGTTGTCTGGGCTTCCCTTTGGCTCAGATGGTAAAGAATCTGCCTGCAGTGCAGGAGACCCGGGTTCGATACCTGGGTTGGGAAGATCCCGTGGAGAAGTAAATGGCTACCTACTCCAGAATTCTTGCTGGAGAATTTCATGGACAGAGGAGCCTGGTGGGCTACAGTCTGTGGGTCACAAAAAGTCGGACATGACTGAGCAATTAACACTTTCACTTTCTGGATTGTCTAAGTTTTATTTCACTTTCTCTTCAACCACCTGAGCCCACCAGCAAGGTTCCCACCTTTATCTCCTTCCTATGACATTAGATGCTTTCTTTCTTCCCACCATGCTTCAAAACCCCTCTACCTTCCGCCAGGATCAGTTGAATGTGATCATCTTACACTCTTGGCTTTTAGACATTGCTTCTCAATGAAGGAGCTTTTTCAAACCTTTGTTTAACTCAGTCAGTGACTTTATTTTAGTTCTGGGTTTCACAGTCTTAAGATAGTAGAGCCGCTGTGCCAGCCGCTGTGCCAGCCCACACAAGAGTGGAACTGGGTGGGAGGCCAGCTGACGGCAGTGTCCTCTCTGTCCTCCCTGGAGAGAGGTGGTCTGTCATGCCATCAGAGAACGCAGATTTGGGACAGAACAGGTAGGACCATCAAATTTAAATGGGGAGGGGGAGGATGGGGTGACCGCGTATAACTTAGAATAAGGAGTGAGGGAAGCCTGCAGGCCCTGGGACACATTTACTTCTGGGCTCTCTGCCTTGCTTCTCTGCCTTTCCGTCCCAGCTCTTCACGTCCCTAGGATGGGGCCCCGGATCAGGCGGCAGGGGGCTTAGGGCGCCGAGGATGCTTTACCGTGGCTCTAGAAGGGCCTTACATCCCGGGAGCGCTTCTGGAATGAGTGCTGCAGACAAGGGTGTACTAAGAGGTTGCTCCAGAGAACCCTAACTCTTACATTTAAACAACGAGCCTGCTGCTGCTGCTGCTGCTGAGTCGCGTCAGTCGTGTCCGACTCCATGCGACCCCATAGACGGCAGCCCACCAGGCTCCCCCGTCCCTGGGATTCTCCAGGCAAGAGCACTGGAGTGGGTTGCCATTTCCTTCTCCAATGCATGAAAGTGAAAAGAGAAAGTGAAGTCGTTCAGCCGTGTCCGACTCTTAGCGACCCCATGGACTGCAGCCCGCCAGGCTCCGCCGTCCCTGGGATTCTCCAGGCAAGAGTACTGGAGTGGGCTGCCATTGCCTTCTCTGAACCAATGAGTATACATTTGACTAATCCGTGAATTCTCAGGAATATTATCAGAAACTAGAGAAGAAGCAGGCAGATGAAGAGCTGCTTGGGCGAAGAAGCAGGTTTGAGTCTCTCAAGCTGGTCACACCTTACATTCAGAAGGCAGAGGCTTATGAATCAGGTAGGCCCGGGGCTGACCTGCTGGGTTGGGGCAGACATCTGGCTGGACCCAGGTGGAAAGCAGAGGGGCATGTGCCTGTCTGATTCCTTCCACACAGTGGTTCGAATTGAGGGTTCCCTGGGCCAGGTAGCCATATCGACGTGTTTCACCCCTCGCCGAGCTATCGATGCAGTGCCCCACGGAACTCAAGAGCAGGTAGGAGCTTATCTTCCTGCAGCCTTTTCCTCTCCCTGTGTTTTGGAGAAAGGTCGGGAGCACTATCATGCTTGAGTTCAGATTGTGAGCTAGAGAAAGAGGAGTGATCAGGCTTTGCGATCTAGTCTTTCCAGCTCGCGTCCTGGCCTGCCCGGGCATGGGCTGCCGCTGCTGGAGCTGTGGCTGACAGCCAGGGACTCTTTCTCTAGGAGACAGCAGCTGCAAGCAGTCAGAGGCTGTGCGTGCTGTACCGGGTTGAGAAGGTGAGACCTCAGCCTTAGCAGTGAGTTCCTTGCCTCCCCTGAGAACGGGATATGCTCATGCTGGCCCCTCTCTCCCCACCCTCACACTCCCAGATGTTCCTTCAGTTGCTGGAGATAGAGGATGGCCAGCAGGAAGCCCAGCCCCGTGACTCAGAGCAGCGGAGCAGCCGGGTTGAGAAGCTCTTCCAGGCCTTAAGGGCCCAGGGGCAGAATAATTTGGAGTGAGTGTGGGACGGTCACACTCCATCCCAGGAGGAGACAGTCCGTGGCTTAGCTTCAGCCCCTCCCTTCTGACCCTGGCCCTCTGCTCCAGCCGAGCCCTGAGCCCTGCGGTGTTTGCCTGTGTCCCTGCAGGGCGGCGGATGACGGCTTCCTGCAGACGCTGTCCGTGGGGAAGGGGAAAGCCCTGGTGGCCCGGCTCCTCCCCTTCCTGCCCCGAGATCGAGCTGTCAGCTTGCTGCTGGCCATCACCCGCCACCTGCCCTTCCTGGTCAAGAGGGATGTGGCCGATCAGGTAGTGTGGCCTGGAGTGGAGGAGAAGATGGTTTTGTGGCTGGGTTAGCAATGCTTCTCCCCTCTCCTCCTTCCACTCCCCACCCCCCGAGAAGCCAGAGAGGGTTTCGGGTGGTGGGGGGCTGACTCTGCCCCCTCAGGGGAGGGGTTACGAAGACTGCCACGGGAGCAGCTGCTGCTCTTCGATCTTCAGGCACAGTGAAGGGAGGACCGCGGGCAGATGGGCACACAGGCGTGCGTGCGCTCTGGCGGCTAGAGAAGATGAGGACCCCCTGATAAGCGCCAAGCCCCCAGCTCCTTCGCTTAGGAAAGGCATGCAGGACAAGTGGGTGTTGAAGGGCCACTGCTAGGGATGAAGACGCTCGAGTGGTGATAGGCCTGGTAGGTCTGAGCTGACCAGAAGGGGCTAGAAGCAGGCTGGCAAGAAAGAGACTGGAGGTGAGGTTGTCAAGGAGTCAGAGCGGCCCTTACTGGTCTTCCTGCAGGCCCTGCAAATGTTATTTCAACCTCTAAGCAAATGTGTCAGGCACTTGACCTTCTGTGAACTCCTCCAAGGGCTTCAGGGACTCATGCGGCTACCACCTGGCTCCTCTGAGCGGCCAATCACTGTGGTGCTTCAGAATCAGGTAACACGTGTGCGAGGCTGTGGTCTCTCCAAGGAGGCTCCAGGTGCCAACTGGAATGGACCCAGGGTGGGGTTGCTTTTTTAACAAGCTCCAGATGATGATGGTGCCTCTAGATCAGAAGTCACCAAACATTTTTGATAGTGAATCCTTTTACTACAAAAAATATTCTGAACTACACCACCTGTGTGTTTATAAATCATATAAATGGAACACTATACTTATATTAGGTGCATAATAAATACAAGGTGAGATCTATATGTGAAAGATCTCATATCTTCTAATATTCTAGTGGCTTATCCTGTGAATCCCTTCTGAAGAACTTTGCCTCATGCAGTGCCTCTTAAAATGGGCTCCACATCCTACCCGCATCAGATTCCTGGGTCCATTCCCAACCTACAGTCTCTGACTCCTCGGGGTAGAGACCACAACTGTGTATTTCATCATCAGCTCCCCAGAGGAATCTTTTGGACAATTCAGAGCAGTGATTTCCTTGGAAAGAGCTCAGGGTTTCTTGGCCAGCCAGGGTAAAACTTGACGGGTTTGTGGGTGTTGGACTCTGCTGTGCCTGTGAACTTGCCCTTTTAGTTGGGAAACAGAGCCAGGCAAGCACTGGATGCCTGTGATAAACTCATTTTTACCCTGGGCTCTTTGACAATCTTTCACTTGCAGTTTGGCATATCTTTGCTCTATGCACTGCTAAGTCATGGGGAGCAGCTGGCATCACTGAATTCTTCCCTCAAGGAGCATAGCAGTGACCGTTCAGCTTGGTAAGATCATAAACACCTTGTGAATACTATTTCAGTGCCACTGGGATGTGTGCTGAGCTGCTTCAGCCGTGTCCAACTCTGTGACCCTATGGACTGTATCCTGCCAGCCTCCTCTATCCATGAGCTTCTCTAGGCAAGCCTGCTGGGCTGCCCCGAGTGGGTTGCCGTGCCCTCCTCCAGGGGATCATCCCAAGCCAGGGATCGAGCCTGCGTGTCCTGCGTTGGAAGGCAGGTTCTTACTGCTAGCACCACCTGGGAATCCCCTGGGATACGCAGGCTAAACCAGAGTAGCTGTTTCCTGAGTGGTTTCATCAAGCACCGGGGAGGGGGCTGGACAGAGAAGAGGCGACTAGCAGAGTTGTAGCTGTTTTGCCCTTTTTTTTTCCTGTAGTGCCTAGAGTGCTGTGCCCCATGGGACGCAATATATAGTGAAGTCGCTCAGTCGTGTCCGACTCTTTGCGACCCCATGGACTGCAGTCCACTAGGCTCCTCTGTCCATGGGATTCTCCAGGCAAGAACAGAGACAAGCCTTAGAGTATAACAGACCTAGATGTGGATTCTGCTGCTGTCACTTACCATCAGCATAGCGTTGGGGCACATCATTTCACTTTCTTTAGCCCGCTCCTCCTCTATCAACTGGGGATCGAAGGGTGATGGTACTAACCAGTTAGAGACCCGCAGGTCAGGCAAGGCGGAAGATGCGTGAAGCACCAAGCATTGCCTGGCACACAGGCAAACGTCCTATCTTGATTGCGGTAGGAGCAGAGGGTGGCAAGTGGTGGTAGAAGATAACAAGAAACGTGGGCCCCAAGTCTGCTTCCTGCGTAAACACTAAGATGCTGACGCCTCTCTTCTCCGCCCTCCAGGACAGACGTGGTGGTTCGCACTGCCTGGGAGATCGCTCAGATGCCTGCGGCCTCCCTGGCAGAGCCCCTGGCCTTCCCCAGCAACCTGCTCCCCCTCTTCTGTCACCACGTGGACAGACAACTGGTGCAGAAGCTGGAGGCTCGGATGGAGTATGTGACCGTGGAAATAAGATCATAGCCCCGGGCTGAAGCCCAGGCTGGCCTCTGCCGCTTCTCTACTGTCTAAGCCCAGAGTATGGAGGATAATTTGCTTTTCGAAGTATTTCTAGACGTGGGTCCTTACTGAGCAACCAGTCTGCTCCAAGTTAGGGTTGTATGGCCTGTTTCTTCAGCCAAACATTTCCATTTTTTTCCTAGGAACTTTGATTATTTATCACAGTAAGATATTTGAGAGTAAGAATTAGTTTGAGAAAATGAACTATTCATTCAAAAAGTATTTGAGGGACAACTCAAATGTAAACAAGATGTAAACGCACAAGGAACATGTCGCTCATCTTTCCTCAGAACTTTGCATCTGCTGGACAGAGGTACTAATCACATCACACAATGCTTTGAAGGGAAGTTACTTGGAGTTGATGCCTCTTTTTGTAGGTTTGTTTTGATCTACTGATCAGGTTGTTCCAGAATGCCTATATATGCGGAAAGTTTAGTGATCAGACACTAGCTGTGTATAGGTTTTGCCCACAGGGATCCAGAGAGTCTGAAGACCGTTGTACGCCTTGATATATCGGCAAACCTTGGAAACCTTTTCTCGTGCTTCAAAAAATTGAACTATGTGCCTAAAAAGGCAGAGCAAAATGAGGTATAATTAAAAAGATAACAGAACGTAGAGCTGCGGCTCGTCTGTAAGTCACGAGGTCCAATCAGTCACTTTCTTTTGTGTGAAGCTTCACAGGTGTCCTTAATGTAAGGGACAAGTCCTTGTTGTGTTGAACAATAGATTGACTTTGAAAACTGTTCTGGCGTTGCCATTTTTTATAAGTAGCCCTAGCTGAGCTAAGAGGGTTGGATATAAATATCTCCCTTGAGATGTGAAATGTTTGGTCTACTTTGACAAACAGGGTCATTCACTCATCAACAAACACTAGAGCCCCTATTTTGAACCAGGTACCATTTTAGGTGGTTGAGAAACAGCAATGACCAAAGAAAAGTCCTTGCTCTTCTGAAGCTCACACTCTGGCTGGACAGGGGCTGACAGAAGACGCCAAGCAGTGATAAATGCTGTGGGGGAGACACAACTGGGGGATGAGCGCCTGGAATGAAATGGAAGCTCTGTCAATCAGAGGTTAGGGTTAGGCTGGACTCAAAGACGAGTATTCTGTGCAGAGGCACCAGTGAGCACAAAGCCCCTAAAGTGAGGATGAATTTGGTGTGTTTGAAGAAAAGAAAGAAGGAAAATGTGGCTGAAGTATACAGATAAGGGGCAGGGATGATGAGGTACGAGAGCAGTGGGCAGGGTACACATCTGTAACCTTTTTTTAAAAATCTGGATTTTCCACTGAGCTAGGAAGTCAGAATTTTGAACAGGGAAGTGACTTTGATTTTGTCACTTTTGTTTTGAGACGATCATTCTTGACTGCTGATTGCTAGGGGAACAGGATAGAAAGCAGAGGGAAAAAAATGTTCAAAAGTTTTGTTTGTTTTTTTTCCCCCTCAAAGTTGGAGCAAGAATTAAAGAGCTGTGGGGACAGAAAGAGAAGAGGCTTGAAAGAGGCTTTGGAAATAAGAGTTGACAGACATTGCCGGTGGGCGGCCTAAGGGCAGTGGTGAAGGATGCAGGCTGCCGCTCTGGCAGAGTGAATGGTGGGCGCCCTAGAAGCACGTGGGGAAAACAGAAAAGTGCATGTGGGGAGTGATCATCAATATTTTAGACATTTCTAACAGGACAAGATGAGTCCTGTTAGAAATCCAAGTAGGTACATCAAGTAGGTACAGAGCAGTCTGGAGTTGAAGGAAAGGTCAGGGATAAAGACCCCAAAGTGGGAGCTATCATCACACAGAAGTATTGCAAGTTAGGAGAGAGGGGAAGATGATACAGGAAGAAAAGCCAACCCAGGGGGCTGAGGCGGCATTGTCTGTGGGAAAGGACAGGGAGAAGACTAGGGGGATACCAAAGCTGGGAAAAAAAAAGTATTTCAAGGGGGGAGTGTGGAATGAAGAGAGAGAGAAGCAATGGTTGGTTTTGGCATTTCTGCTCATTGACCTTAAGGGACAGTTGAGATGGAGATGTTGGCCTGAATAGAAAGGTTGAGGGAAGGAGAGAGGGGTTGACTACAGAAAGAGTCATTTTGGAATCTTCTGAAAGGGAAGCAAAGAAATTTTGACAGTAGGTATAACTCAGTGTAGGTTAAAAGACTATTTTTAAAGTGATATATATATATAAACTCATGAAAGCACACATGTGTTATCATGAAAGCACTCCTATAAAGGTGTGGGGGAAGGTGAGGCACGGTGGAGAGAGAGAGTCTACAAATTCCTACAACAGGAGGAGAATGGGAATCAAAGCGCAAACAGGAGTTGGCCTTTGATAGTTGTGTGACCCCATAGACTGTGGAAGAGAAGGTGTTAAGAAAGGCCCTGGTACCCTTAAGGAGACTTTTCCAAAATGCCTACCCCCCGCCCCTTCTTGCCCCCTCTGCTGTGATCTTGGGTCACATAGTTCTTAAAGGAAAGCGAGGTAGGAAGCAGGAACGCCACCACTTCCACCCGTTCCCCGACCTGTTATTAATCCAATGGCATCATTCGACGTCAGCACTGGGTCAGCTCTACTGGACTGGTCCAGCCATACCGCCCCACCCAGGGCCTGCAAGCGGAAACAGCAGCCCAGTAAGCAGTGCAGAAGAAACGGCAAACCACTCCACTATTCCTGCCTTGAGAACCCCACAAACAGTATGAAAAGGCAAAAAGATAGGACCCTTAAAGGTGAACTCCCCAGGTTGGTAGGTGCCCAATATGCTACTGGAGATCAGTGGAGAAATAACTCCAGAAAAAATGAGACAGAGCCAAAGAAAAACACCACCCAGTTGTGGATGTAACTAGAGATGGAAGTAAAGTCCAATGCTGTAAAGAGAAATACTGCATAGGAACCTGGAATGTTAGGTCCATGAATCAAGACAAATTGGAAGTGGTCAAACAGGAGATGGCAAGAGTGAACCTCAACATTCTAGGAATCAGCGAACTAAAATGGACTGGAATGGATGAATTTAACTCAGATGACCATTATATCTACTACTGTGGGCAGGAATCACTTAGAAGAAATGGAGTAGCCATCCTAGTCAACAAAAGAGTCCGAAGGCAGTATTTGGATGCAATCTCAAAAATGACAGAATGTTTGTTTCAGAGGCAAACCATTCACTGTCACAGTAATCCAGGTCTATGCCCTGACCAGTAATGCTGAAGAAGCTGAAGTTGAATGGCTCTATGAAGACATACAAAACCTTCTAGAACTAACACCCAAAAAAGATGTCATTTTCATTATAGGGGACTGGAATGCAAAAGTAGGAAGCCAAGAAATACCTGGAGTAACAGGCAAATTTGGCCTTGGAGTACAGAAGGAAGCAGGGCAAAGGCTAATAGTTCTGCTAAGAGAATTCACTGGTTATAGTCTACACCCTCTTCCAACAACACAAGAGAAGACTCTACACATGGTCATCACCAGATGGTCAACACCAAAATCAGACTGATTATATTCTTTGCAGCCAAAGATGGAGAAGCTCTATACAGTCGGCAAAAACAAGACCGGGAGCTGACTGTGGCTCAGATCATGAACTCCTTATTACCAAATTCAGGCTCAAATTGAAGAAAGTAGGGAAAACCACTAGACCATTCAGGTATGACCTAAATCAAATCCCTTATGATTATATAGTGGAAGTGACAAATAGATTCACGGGATTAGATCTGATAGAGTGCCTGATGAACTACAGAGGGAGGTTCATGACATTGTACAGGAGGCAGTGATCAAGACCATCCCCAAAGAAAAGAAATGCAAAAAGGCAAAATGGTTGTCTGAGGAGGCCTTAAAAATAGCTGTGAATAGAAGAGAAGTGAAAGGCAAAGGAGAAAAGGAAAGATATACCCATTTGAATGCAGCGTTCCAAGGAAGGGCAAGGAGAGCTAAGAAAGCCTTCCTCAGAGAGCAATGCAAAGAAAAAGAGGAAAACAATAAAATGGGAAAATCTAGAGATCTCTTCAAGAAAATCAGAAATACCAAAGGAACATTCATGCAAAGATGGGCACAATAAAGGACAGAAATGGCATGGACCTAACAGAAGCAGAAGATATTAAGAAGAGGTGGCAAGAATACACGGAAGAACTGTACAAAAACAGATCTTCATGACCCAGATAATCACGATGGTGTGATCACCAACCTAGAGCCAGACATCCTAGAATTCAAAGGCACGTGAGCCTTAGGAAGCATCTCTACAAACAAAGCTAGTGGAGGTGATGGAATTCCAGTGGAGCTCTTTCAAATCCTGAAAGATGATGCTGTGAAAGCACTGCCCTCAATCTGCCAGCAAATTTGGAAAACTCAGCAGTGGCCACAGGACCGGAAAAGGTCAGTTTTCACTCCAATCCCAAAGAAAGGCAATGCCAAAGAATGCTCAAGCTACTGCACAATTGCACTCATCTTGCATGCTAGTAAAGTAATGCTCAAAATTCTCCAAGCCAGGCTTCAACAGTACGTGACCCGTAAACTTCCAGATGTTCAAGCTGGTTTTAGAAAAGGCAGAGGAACCACAGATCAAATCGCCAACATCCGTTGGGTCACAGAAAAAGCAAGAGAGTTCCAGAAAAACATCCATTTCTGCTTTATTGACTACATCAAAGCCTTTGACTGTGTGGATCAAAATAAACTGTGGAAAATTCTGAAAGAGATGGGAATACCAGACCACCTGACCTGCCTCTTGAGAAACTTGTATGGAGGTCAGGAAGCAACAGTTAGAACTGGACATGGAACAACAGACTGGTTCCAAATAGGAAAAGGAGTACGTCAAGGCTGTATATTGTCACCCTGCTTATTTAACTTATATGCAGAGTACATCATGAGAAAAGCTGGGCTGGATGAAGCACAAGCTGGAATGAAGATTGCTGGGAGAAATCTCAATAACCTCAGACATGCCAGATGACACCATCCTTATGGCAGAAAGTGAAGAACTAAAGAGCCTCTTGATGAAAGTGAAAGAGGAGAGTGAAAAAGTTGGCTTAAAACTCAACATTCAGAAAACTAAGATGGCACTTGGCCCCATCACTTCATGGCAAACAGATGGGGTTAGTGGCAGACTTTATTTTGGGGGGCTCCAAAATTACTGCAGATGGTGAAAGTGAAGTCACTCAGTCGTGTCCGACTTTGTGACCCCATGGACTGTAGCCTACCAGGCTCCTCCCTCCATGGGATTCTCCAAACAAGAGTACTGGAGTGGGTTGCCATTTCCTTCTCCAGGGGATCTTCCGAACCCTGGTCTCCTGCATTCCAGGCAGACGCTTTAACCTCTGAGCCACCAGGGAAAGCCCCGCAGATGGTGAGTGCAGCCATAAAATTAAAACACTCTTGCTCCTTGGAAGAAAAGTTATGACTAACCTAGACAGCATATTATAAAGCATAGACATTACCTTGCTGAGAAACGTCCAACTAGTCAAAGCTATGGTTTTTCCAGCAGTCATGTATGGATACTAGAGTTGGACTATAAAGAAAGCTGAGCAACGAAGAATTGATGCTTCTGAACTGTGGTGTTGAGAAGACAATCTTGAGAGTCCCTTGAACTGCAAGGATAGCCAACCAGTTCAGCCTAAAGATCAGTCCTGGGTGTTCATTGGAAGGACTGATGTTGAAGCTGAAACGCCAATACTTTGGCCACCTGATGCAGAGAGCTGACTCATTTGAAAAGACCCCGATGCTGGGAAAGATTGAGGGCAGGAGGAGAAGGGGACGCAGAGGATGAGATGGTTGGATGTCATCACTGACTCGATGGACATGATTTCGGGTAAACTCTGGGAGTTGGTGATGGACAGCGAGGCCTTTGTGCTGCAGTCCGTGCGGTCGCAGAGAGTCGGACACGACTGAGGCAGGGCCAGGCAGCAAGGGTGAGAGAGCAGAGGGCGACGTAACATGGGAACCAGTTGCCAGGTCCCTCTTTGGCCACTAAGACCCCCCAACTTTCTCGCCCTGAAACGGAGACTTAGTATCGCCGGCGTGGGCGGTGCCGGGGGTCACGAGGTGGAGCGGGTCGGTGCAGCGCGCAGGCGCGGGACGCGGCGGGGATCAGGAGGCGGAGCGGGCCGGGCGCAGCGCGCAGGCGCGGGGCGGTGCCGGGAGGCGGGGATCAGGAGGCGGAGCGGGTCGGCGCAGCGCGCAGGCGCGGGGCGGCGCCGGGCGGGTCACGAGGCGGAGCGGTTCGGCGCAGCGCGCAGGCGCGGGGCGCGGCGGGGATCGGGAGGCGGAGCGGAGCGGAGCGGGCCGGGCCGGGCGGGGCGGCGGGCCAGGATGGCTGCGGAGGCGCGGGCGCTGCCCGTGCTGTTGGTGCCGGTCTCCGCCGAGGCCACAGGGCGGCTGGGGCCCCGGGCGCAGCTGCACGGAGAGCTGGCGGCCCTGGGCAGTCTGACGGCCTCGGGCAGCCTTCACGTGCTCCCCTTGGCGCCGGGCGGCCGAGGCGGGGGCGACTGCCGCCTGGACGGCTGTTTCCGGCAGTAAGAGCTGCGGCCGGGCCGGGCGGAGAGGGAGCGCGCCGCTGCTGGCCTGGGGCGGCGGGAGCGGAGGGGCGGCGGGCCCGGCCCCCTCGGCCGCGCGGTGGTCGTGTTCCCCGCTTCCGTTCCCGGTGGGCGGAGGCCGCACCCAGACCCTCCGCGCGCGGGGCGCTGTGGGAGCCCCTGTCTGGGCGCTGAGCTTTGCATGCGTTCGGCATGGTTCGCGTTCTCGTCACGCGCTGTGCCCGCACGCCCATCTCCTTCTGTTAAATCTGTTGAAGGCGCCAGCCGGGGGGCATCAGCTCATTCCCAGCGGCCTGTTGGTGCTCTAACGCGCGATCCGGATCGCTTCACTTTGCTTCACTCGGGGGCTTCCTCCCCGCGCTCCCCTTTGAAGGGAAGAGCCTGCATTTTCTACTCGTTAATGTATTTTCCTAACAAGTGCTGCTTATGCGCGCTGCACGTTACCTAGGAGTAGTGCCTAAAAGGTGTAGCAAGACAGTTCTTAATACACGTGAGGCTTTTTGGTCGGTAAGACAGAAAAGAAACAATTTCAATCATCTGTAACCCTTACATTTTATATCGTTAAGTCTGAGAGTGCCGTCCGAGGCTTTGGACTCTTTAATAAAACGTTTTAGAAATGTTTCTTTACGACTTTAGTAGCCAAAGAGTCTTGGAATCTCCAGGTCTTGTAACTGCCTCACAGTAGAGATTCGTTTGGTGTCCTTATTCCTGGTCTCTAGCTTCTAGAAATGGAGAAGGAAATGGCAACCCACTCCAGTGTTCTTGCCTGGAGAATCCCAGGGACGGGGGAGCCTGGTGGACTGCCGTGTATGGGGTCACACAGAGTCGGACACGACTGAAGTGACTTAGCAGCATACCTGAGCAGGATGGATCCAGTAAGACTGGTGGTCTTAGAGAGATGCAGAAGAGCAAGCACCAAGAGACGGTGGAGGCAGATTTGGAGTAACAGTCTACAAGTCAAGGAAAGCCATGAACTATCAACAAGCACCAGGAGCTAGAAAGAGGCAAGGATCCCCAACTGGTTACAGGGGCAGCATGAGGCACTTACTCTCAGACATCTGGCCTCTAGAACTGTGGAACAATTTTTTTGTTGTTGTAAGCCACCAAGTTTGTGCTACTTAGCGACAGCAGCCCCAGGAAGCGAATGCATCCAGCTAATTGAGACTTATTCGTTAACTTCTCTCTGGCTCACCAATGATGTCACTAGACCAGGAGAATCATTTCCAGGCACATACTGTCAGTGGTCTGGTCAAGAAAGCTAACTCCAGGACAGAGCATGACAGGTGGGTCTAACTTGACTACTTCCTGGCTGGTTGACCTTGGCCAAGTTAACTAAACTCTCTGGGCCTCACTATCTTGGTATAATAATGGATATTATTACAGATAATAATGGTACCTAAGTACAGTAATAGAGCTTCTGTGGAAATCTAAATAGATGACACTGTCAGGTAGGAAAGTCAATGCCACTTATTCTATCTCAGATCATAGTAATTCAGTGGATCAGGCAAATTCTGGTGCCTTTATCCCCCTCAGCACTGTGCGCTCATCACTCCAGACCAGTGAGCCATGTGGAACTGAGGAGACAAAGAACAACAGGATCCCCTCCTCAGCAACTCCTGCAACCTCCCGGAGGCCCATCCAGAGTCCTCAAAACAAGATTCTCCAGGAGTCTTGAGTTTCTGAGGATGCAGGCGCCAAAAAGCAGGAGGTGCTTGGAGATGTCAGGAAGCTAGCTAGGACCGCTCCATCCTTTCACGAGGCCCCCTGAATTGGTAACTGCAGCTCAGGAGGACTCCATCCTGAAACCAACTCCTGTGAAAGGTGTGAGGTTAACAAGCAAGTCAGGCTGTTCTATGAATGCCGAGGAGTTTGCCCAGTGTACACCTCCCTTAGGCAACCCCCCCCCCCAGGTAGAAGGAATCCTGGTAGGAGCTAATTATTCCCTGTGGCCAACACCCGAAAGGTCTGAGACTACTTCAGAATTACTGGCGTTTTCTCCAATTTAGGTGACACCTTACTTCCCCGGTGGCGCTAGTGGTATAGAACCTGCCTGCCAATGCAGGAGACATGAAAGATGCCAAATTCCATCCCTGGGTCGGAAAGATCACTTAGAGGGGAGCAGGGCAACCCGCTCCAGTATTCTTGCGTGAGAAATCCCATGGACAGAGGAGCCTGGCGGGCTATGGTTCACAGGGTCACAAAGAGTCGGATGCGACTGAAGTGACTTAGCACGCATGCATTGATTACCACCGAGAAGCATCGTCTTGACAACAACAGAATGTTTGCCTCTGTGCATTTTCTCATCTCAGAACACCCATATACTGTGGGTTTGTGTGGATGTACCTAAGAGCAGAACTGCTAGGTCAAGTTCAGCCATAGTAACTGCTGCCAGTTTCCAAAGTGATGGTACCAATTTAGGCTCCTGTGGGAAGCACGTGCAGGCACCGTCAGTTTTTTCAACTGTAGCCATTGTGGTGTGTGTACCCTGGCATCTCATTGTGGTTTCCATTTATATTTATCTAAGGATTAATGATGCTGAACACTTTTCACATATTCTTTTGCCTCTTACACACACATATATATTTTATATATATATAGTTGTTGTTTGTTTGTTTAAACTAAAAGAAGTCTTCTCCTTGCTGGTGTATAGGAGTTGTTTGGACATTCCGGTACCGAATCAGATTCATGTGTTATAGATACTTTCTCCCATTCAGTGCTTTCTTCTCATTCCCTTAAAGTCATCTTTACAGAGCAGAAATTCTTTTATTTATCTTTTCCTTTATAGGTCATGCTTTGGTGTAGGGCATGAAGTTATCTCCCCTGACTTCTATCTATAGTGAGAAAAGTCAAAACAGTGGGTAGGCTTTTAGAGGAGGAGTAATGAGCTGGTGGCTCAGATGGTAAAGAATCTGCCTGCAATGCAAGAGATGTGGGTTTGATCCCTGGATCAGGAAGATCCCTTAGAGAAAGGATTGGCAACCCACTCCAGTATTCTTGCCTGGAAAATCCCATGGAGAGAGGAGCCTGGTGGGCTATAGTCCATAGGGTTGCAAAGAGCGACTAACACTTTTGCGTTTCTTTTTTTTTTCCACACTGACTGGGAGGTAGTTACTACAAGGGAGGACTCTAGGGGCTGATTGTGTTCTATTTCTTGATCTTGGTAGTTACACTTGCTTGTTTACTTTTTAACTGTTCAGTGAACTATGTACTTATTCCTTGTACGTTGTGTATATGTTATACTGCTACTGAAGTTGTGAGAGATACTCTGAAAGACTAGAGAAAATATTTGTAAACAGAATGTATAAGCTCATAGATTCTTAATCTTACAAGCCAACCTTGCAATAAATATATTTTAGCAGGAAAACATTTAGTAGGTATAGTTAAAGAATGAGAACAGTGGCATTGGTTAATCCTATAATGTTGAAAATAAACAGGGCTGAGTGTAAAATCCCTCCGTATTAATGAGGCTCCACAGAAAGAGTTAAGCAAGCCTGAAGAGAAGCAGCAGGTTGCTCTAAATATTTGGTTTTACAAATTCTTTTTTAAAATGCTACTAGCAGATAGATGGCAAGTTGACTTCTGGCTTCTCATCCTCTGCTATGTGCATGCTAAGTCACTTCAGTTGTGTCCGACTCTTTGCGACCCCAGGGACTGTAGACTGCCAGGCTCCTCTGTCCATGGGATTCTCCAGGCAAGAATACTGGAGTGGGTTGCCATGACTTCTTCCAGGGGATCTTCCCGGCCCAGGGATCGAACCTGCATCTCTTCTGCCTCCTACATTGGCAGAGGGTTCATTAGCACCAGTGGGGAAGCCCCCTTCCTCCACTAAGGAATATTATAGTGAAGTCTGTACAAAATGGTGCAGATGAGACTGAGGTGGTGAGGAACCCATGACACAACAGCTGAAATGTCACAAGAGAAGGATATATGGGTCCAGGAGAGTCACCACCAAAGGCAAAAACCCATCACAATGCCCAGCAAGAATATAGCTAATAATAAACCATATCAAAGAACAGAGCCAGGCTCTGAACCTGAAGATGAGCGTTAACCCAACAGGAAGTGCCATCAAAGCAGTAGCAGCTGTCCCTTCGGGAGCCGTCTCTCCCAAGGAGGGGACAGCAAGAGAGCGTCAAAAGCAGCCAAGGGGCAGCCAAGGTCCTCGGCCCAAGTCTCCAAGGAGAATAAACCCGACGGCCTGTCCATGGTGACCTGGGTGGCAGGCGTGTGGATCTGCGGTTCCTCTGCCCTCGGGCAACCACGAGACCACAGCTGATGGCCAGTTCTGGTAGTCAGACACCCAGAGGCCCTGAACTAGAGATGCTCTTTGAGAGTATCCCAATCTGTGCAGGTGTGAACTCAGGCACAGTCCTCTGAAGGTTTTGATGCCTGCCAGCCAAATCACCCTTTGTCCGTGTCTTATCCTCTACCCTTGACAGACAGGAGATTTCCAGGGAGCAAATGGAGACTGTCGGACAAATAAATTTTTTTCTGAGATGGGGGCAAAGTGAGCCAAAAAGAAAAAAATAGGGCTTGATGAAGGAAGTCAAGAAAATGAAGGTGAGCAGAAAAAGCCAACCTTGCAAACACAAGTGAGAAAAGCAACCTCAGGAACTCGTGGGTGGCATGGTGGTAAGGAAGGGGAGAAAATCCATAATTAGGAAAATCCATGGACAGATAACAGGGATCACAAGCCCAGGAAATTCAAGCCCAAGCAGAGAAGTCTGCATATCTAATCAGCTCATACAACCTTGTGTTTTCAGAGTTCACCATTTCTAATATCCAAGAGTTCTTTCCCAATCACACTGCTATAATTTTTCACATCCAGGCATGCAAAGTCACCCTTTTTCTAACATTTCCCAGGAAATTCAAGCCCAAGCAGAGAAGTCTGCATATCTAATCAGCTCATACAACCTTGTGTTTTCAGAGTTCACCATTTCTAATATCCAAGAGTTCTTTCCCAATCACACTGCTATAATTTTTCACATCCAGGCATGCAAAGTCACCCTTTTTCTAACATTAAACCTGTTTAATCAGGACAATTTATAATAGCACTTTAGAGTTTTAGTAAAAGAGAGGCATTTGACACATGATATTTACAGTAATCATAATACTACAAGATTTAAAGTACAATTTTTTTTACAGTGTTAGATCAGAAAGCCAAATTGCCCACATCCTTAGTTAGTTATTTGCACTGCTTTTACAGGGAATCAGCATCCAGAAATTAATTAATAGTCTTCCTCTCCACAATGATCAGTGTCATCCCTGGGTACCACTAGCTGCCAGCTCCTTTGTACCCTCACTCTAGTGGCAATCAGCAAATGCTATTAACGTTAAACCACTTGTCCTAACAGCCGAAAGTCAAATGTCATACACAGGCAGGATCATAATTATGCTTTAGGAAGTGGATGGATTTGGCTTTGATAACCAAGAATTAACTCCAAATCTGGAGGCCACTTGAACTAGTGCTTCTAGAAAATATTCATTATCTATTGGCCTTGGGGATGCCAGGACATTTTTCAAGGATAACAGCTTCATGAGGAGCTAAAGGCCTTGGAATTCTTTGTCAAATGGCTCTAAACCTTTCTTTGACAAGCTCTAAAGATTCCCTCCACCTTCTCTTCTGGGACCAGTCAAATTTACACACATTCCAGCTCCACTTGAGTGAAATCCAAGTTCCCATTTAGGTATTTGCTGCTAACCACAGTTCTCATGCTTCATGGCCCTTTTGACATGTGTTTATTTGAAAAGATAAGTCGATGAACCGGTGCCTTCCTCATATTTGACAAGTTCTACCTGACTTGGGGAAACCAAAGGGGGCCCCATTCAACAAGCAGTGATGGGGAGACCCAAAGTAACTCGAGGGATGTTACCTGGATGATTACCCACAGCCCCTTCAATAATAAAATGCAGATCAAAGCAGACGGACAACTGATACTCTTTTAAGAGTTCAGATTTCCATCCACTTCAAACTTAAACACAATCACAAACGGTGAAATAAGTAGGACATAACAAAAGCCACAAATTAAAACCAAAGCTCATTTTCCCATATACGAGGAGTAGAAGGTTTGGATTTAACCTGGGTGCCCACCTCTAGTGGGGGACCTCCCACCACTCCTTGGTGTTCCAGCATCAGCTAGGCTTCATTTGTTCCTCTCTTTGATTCCCTTTGTCTTGATTGATTTATTTAGCATCATGATTATAATTAATAATAAAAATTAATGTAATTTGTGCTCAGTTACTTCAGTTGTGTCCGATTCTTTGCGACCCTATGAAGCCTGCAACCAGGCTTCTCCATCCACGGGATTTTCCAGGCAAGAATACTGGCATGGGTTGCCATGCCCTCCTCCAGGGAATCTTCTTAATCCAGGAATCAAACCCATGTCTTCTGTGTCTTCTGCATTGCGCCAGATTCTTTACTGCTGAGCCAGTGGGGAAGCCCCAATTCTCATTTAGTTTCGTGCATTTTTAAAACTATTTAAATGAGGTAGGCTGTTACTATGTTTGAACCTTAGGAAATGCCCTAAATTCTTCACTCAAAGCTTATTTCTCTTTTTTCCCTACAATTATATTAAATTCAGTCATTTAATTTCACAGCACACAAATACTTTAGAAGAGAACAGCTGACAAAATGAGTGATTGTTTCTTCTTGATGTAGCACAGCATATTAAGCCTACTTAATAGATACTGCTGAACGCAATAGTAAATGAATGAATGACTTGGTAGGCGAGTGATACCTTACAGCTTAACAAGAAGACAGAAACTATTTAAAAACAAAAGAAACAAAAGCATAGAGAGTGGGGTCCATTTGGTAAGGGTGTGATCTATCTCTAAATTTCAGAAGTCTTTGATGATTATAGAATTATAGTTAATATTATAAGTATGACTAGTCAAGAAAAATGTCAAGGTATGCTTGAATGTCTTGATTTGAGAAGACAGAAGTCTGTCCTATGTATTTTAAGAAAATTTTTGTTTGAAAATAGTTTTAAAGCAGAAACTTAAGGAAGGAATAATTTTCAGCAGCCTAGAAAATTGCTTTCTTTGCAATACTTCACTCCTTAGCCATGTTTGATACCTGAAGGGTTGAACTAATGCAGTGAATTCTCCTCTGGTGGGAACGACATCTCAGGGGAAGCAATGTACATGGAGAATGCAGATGGTTTAGAGCTAAGTGATATTTCACACAATCCTGACGAGTGAGGAATGATTCCAACCCACTCCAGTACGGTGCTGACATCCTTAAGAGTACTCATTACTGCTAGGAAAGGAGGAGTTAACAGCAAGCATTCAAACAATTCACTCCTTTGCTCTACCGAGAAACTGACGAAGACTGACAAGGAAGACCTCTGGGCTGATTGACCTGAGGGGTGGCCTGATGGCAGTGAGGGACTCAAGTGACCCCAGCCTTAGTTTCTGCAACGCTACACACACACGAAAAATGGAAGACAGTTCCTGGTAGTGAGCTCAGAGCTTTTTAGAAAAAGGATGTTCCCCAAATCAAAAACGTTATATACATGTTATTTCTATTTGAGACGTAACTCCTGTTGTGATGTCAATTACAGCCCTAGACTAAGGCCACCACCGACATTAGATTTCCCCGGCAGCAACTCTGGCCATTCATTTCCTGCTTGAGCTCAGCAAGCAGCACGAGGCACAGCCAGAGTTTCAGGACAAATGCCGTTTATTATCAGGAACCTGTTTCTCCCGGCCAGTTAAATAGAGGTGATCGCAACCATAGGTTGAACCCCACGCTTAATGCTTCTCAGTTACAGTGAGCAAAGATCGACTTATTTTCTTTGTTTGTTTGTTTGTTTACAGAATTATGCAAAACTCATTCCTGGAGCTACAGTGGGGGTACTTCAGAAGGACTCTGGAAACATTCTCCAGCTGATCATCTCAGCTTATGAAGTAGGATATTTTACTGTTGGGGTCTTTTTGCATTTATTTGATGTTTAAAAACTATATTTTAGGTGGTTAAATGCACTCTCCTTTGTTGATAGAGATAGTTGGTAGAAAATCTCTCTGCATTAATGCAGCCAAAATGTAAATTTTGTTCACTTTATTTGCAGATATTTTTCCCAGAAGGTGGGGCAGAAGGTAGAAAACTCATAAACCTGATCATAAAGTTAAGGTTGTTTTTATAGTAATAACCAACAGCGGCATTGTCACCTGCAGAATTTTAATTCTACTGGAAAGGCTTCATGAGTCATACAATTAAGCTTTCCTCTTCTCTGCCTAAAAAAAAAATTGTTTAAATTGCCAGTGAATAACAGCTATGAAAACTAACTCCACAGGCTTAATGAGACTCCATCATAACTCAAGGGAAAACACAGCAAAGCACATCAGGAACACCGCTTTGCAGATTCCCTGCTTTGAGGAATCAGGGAAATTTTCCATTAGTGTTATATCATATAAATACATTTTTAACTTTCTTTCTTTTTTTGCGTTGTCTTTGTAAATTAGTGCCTGAGGACAGAATTCTTCCCTTAAAATAAGATACATACCTACAGGGTTGCTATGTGTTGTCTTTGTCTCCATTTCATAACCCAATCAACAGTGGGTGGCCTGCTGCCAACTCTTTTTATTTTGGTTCCTAAATATCACTATCAGCCCCTCTTTTGCTTTTCCTTACAAAGAAACACACATACACACACAAAGATGAAGTTCTACATTAGGACAGGAATGAAAAAAATGACATTTTATAAAGCAGTAAAGCTCTCGTATTTGCTCCAAATGTCAGTTGCATAATAACAAATGAATAAAATGCTAATTTTTGATGTTTTAAAAGTACAAATAAGTGATGCATATGCACTGTATAACAATGGCATATACGGAACCCGTGTTCCCAGACATTTCAGAATCACCTGGAATGTTTTTTTAAAATAGGTGTGTCTAGATTCCTTTCACAAATGTCTTAGGAGAACTTTAAGGGGAGGAAGAGTGACATATTTTAAGAAACTCCCCACCCCAGTTTTTTTTTGACATCACCCCACCAATTTTGAGACTCTAGCAGGGGAAAGCAAGGTATTTTTTTCTCAAAGACATTTTCTCAAAGAATAAAACACAGATGATTCATTAAAGTTATGAGATGAGGGTGTTTTTAATTCATATCCTCAGAAACTTCAGTTTTCTTAGCTCACATCAAAAATTAATCACCATGTTAGTTCATGCTTGAAATTCTTCCAGACAGGAAAGCTTGTCAACAAAATACTATAAAAACCTCCCTCCCTCTTAAGCAGTAAAGTTTTAATGTGTAGAATCAAATAAAATCACGTGGCAAACCTTCACTGTGTTAGAACACGCTCAATTTTCTTTAATTCAGGACTCTCAAAAATGCTGGCTACTAGCATCTTCACAGGAGGTAAGCAAAATATAAAACAGTGACTTGTGAACAATATTTCCCTTCCCGTCTGACCAGCCCTGTCTGGGCCCCTGCTTGCTCTGTCAGAGTTTCTGTCTCAATTTATGTCCCCAGTCACATAACTTAGTAGTTGAAATCAAGACGTCAAACATTTGAAGTGAATCTTGTGTCTTTATTTTACTGTCTCAAAATTATGAAGTGTCTATTATTCTTAAATCAAACAATCTTGCTCTGGAGTTATGGTTGAAACTCGATGAGTCACGATGAGGCATGCAGCAAATCTTGGCACTAGTTCAACTTGTTTTTCTATTGTGTGATTTTTAAATGTATCCAAAAAGGACATGACTGAGCG
>SJYT01068439.1:14799-55177 GCA_006410635.1 Cephalophus harveyi | reverse complement strand
CCCTGATGTCTTCTCTCACCTGGTTCTCCAGTTTAAATTCAATTATTCTGGCCACTCCTTAGATATACTCTCAACTTCCCTGAACCTTATTGCTCCTTTGAGGTTTTTGGCCAACTGTAGTCCTGGTCAAATCCAGTCACTCTGCACAGCTGAATGGAAGTGGGAAAAACATACAATCATGCTACCTGGTCTCACTTTAAATTCATGATCATGGACCTCAAGCAGGCCCTCCATGCTGCCTGGCAACCAGGATATATGTTTCTATTAAACATCCAAATGGAGATATCTAGGAGTCAGTTGATATGTTAGTCCAGGTTATTCAGCAGAATAAGCTGGACTTTCCCAAACATATTTCACCAATAGTTTTCTACTCCTCAACTAATGGTAATTCCATTCTTCACATTGCTAGAGACAAAATGCTTGAAATGATCCTGACTCCTCTTTTTCTCTTACACTTTACATTTACTCCATCAGGAAATCTTGAGTACTCTACCCTCAGATTTATTTAGAATTAGGTCCAATCACTGTCATCCTGGTTGGAGCCACCCTCCTCATTCACCTGAATTATTGCAAAATTTCCTAAATGCTATGTCCTGTTTCTACTTCTGTTTTCCTGCATCCTGCTTTCAACAAAACAGCTAGAATTTTCACTAAAAATATTAACTCCTGTCACTTTTCTCTGTGCATGCCTGCATGTGTGCCAGGTCGCTTCAGCTATATCTGACTCTTTGTGACCCCATGGACCATAGCCCACTAGGCTCCTCTGTCCATGGAATTCTCCAGGCAAGAACGCTGGAGTGGGTTGCCATGCCCTTCTCCAGGGGATCTTCCTGACTCAGGGATCAAAATCGCCTCTCTTACATCTCCTGCATTGGCAGGCTGGTTACCATCACCTTCTATAGGTAACCCCAACNTCTTTGTGACCCCATGGACCATAGCCCACTAGGCTCCTCTGTCCATGGAATTCTCCAGGCAAGAACGCTGGAGTGGGTTGCCATGCCCTTCTCCAGGGGATCTTCCTGACTCAGGGATCAAAATCGCCTCTCTTACATCTCCTGCATTGGCAGGCTGGTTACCATCACCTTCTATAGGTAACCCCAACTGTTTTCTCATTTACGTAGAGTAAAAGTTGAAGTCTTTATAACATTCCATGAGTACCCTACCAGGTCTGGTCCCCTTCACCCATTACCTCTGAACTCACCTTCTGTTAACTCTAACTCTCTGCTCTAAGACAGTAACTCTGCCCTCCTTGCTGTTCTGCTTCCAGATATCATCCTGTCTTTGGGCCCTCACACTGGCTGTACCCTCTTCCTGAAACACATTTTCTCACATAAATATGCATGGCTCATTTTCTCTCACTTTCTTGAAGCATCACCTTCTTAACAAATCCCACCCTGACCACTTCTAAAAGATCACAGCCTATACCCGCTGCCCACACTATCTTAATCTTCATTATCCCACCCTAACTTTTTCCTGTAGCATTTATTACCTTCCGGCGATACATAATTTTCTTATGTTTTGTGTGGTTTCCTCTCTGTCCTCCCACACTGGAGTATAAACTCAGTCAAGGGATCAGCTATTTTAGAGGTTTTGTAGAACAGTGCCCAGTACATAGTGGCCACTCAATAAATATTTTCTGAGTGAATAAATTGGAAATGTAACTAGCTAAGATAAAACAGATTTGCAGGGTTCATTTTAATGCTAAATTGGCAGAATTTGAAATCTTAAGACATGATGTGAATAATCTTTAGGACTGGGAAATGACACTTAAATCTCTGACAAAGACTACATTCTAAAAAGTCAGCCTGTGTCTGTCAGTGGAAGGAGTGATCATGTGGAACGAATAACAAAGCAGGGAAGAGGAGTGACTTAGAATTTACAGCAAGCAACTTAGAATTACAAGGAAGGCGGGGTCCTCTTAACATGCAGTTGACAAACTATACTTCAGAAAAGTTTGAATCTGAATATGCCTTTAAAATTCTATCAATGGAATGTGCATAGGAACTCAAATCCTTTTAGAGGAGGTATGACTTAATTCATAATATTTTACAATTTGTTTTTATTCTGATTTTAAAAAATAATTTAGTTTTGTCCCCCAAATATAGACTTCTCTTTTACAAAAGAAAGAGGAATCTTTTAACTTTTATCTAGTCCTCTCCTTTACCTCTGTAATCAACAATCCCATTCCTCACCATGCCTCAGGCAGGGTTGAATGCTGCCACATGCCAGCTTCCTTGACTCAAATTTTCCTATCCTCCCTTCTAGCCTGTCCTGCACACACCTTCCAGACAGCCTCCCTGCAGTGGTATTTTCAGTAAATCAGGCCCCTGTTTAAAAGCTTCAGGAAATGTTTCCCACAGGTCTTAACTCATCTCTCCAAACTACAGGGCTTTCTGTGGTCGGGTATCTCCCCAGACAGTTGAGGTGCAGGCTTGGGCTGAGCCCCTCTTGTCTCCATTCTGAACCACTCCTGGCACAGAGTTTTCTCTTTTTTGGCCCCCTCACCTGAAATACCATTGTCATCGCCTCCAGCAATCTAAATCCAACACAGCCATTAAGGTCCAGTCTTCTAATACTTCAGCCTTCACTGACTACCCTCTTTTCTGAAGTCTCCCAAACCCTTATGTATTACACATTTTTTTTTTCTAATTTAATGGTACACTGCCTGACACTGTATGCTAACTGCTTCACTTGATTGCATCTTATTTTTTTTTAGCAAGATGATCATCTTGATGGCAGAAATCCTATCTTGTACTCATTCCCCTAGACCTGGCTCTATACTAAATGTACAAAAGGGACTCTATAAATTCGTATTGATTTCAAGGCACATTTTTTTTTTCTCACATTTTAGCATCTCTTACATTAGGATGCATTTTGATTAGTCATATCTTACCGATGCTTTCAGTAGAATGAAAGTCACAATGTCGTGTTTATTGCCTGCACATGTATATCTTGGCAGTAATTGAATGTGTTGTTGTCACTTCCATTCATTATGTGCACTGTTGGTACTATAAGTGTTGAGGACAATCACAATTTTAAAATATCTTCCAAGTTTTCACTATGATTTGATATTGAAAAGTTATTGTCTATGCGGAAATGTACCAAAACAGAATAACAGGGGAGCAAATACTGATATCAGCAAAGCAAGTATTCATTGTTGGAGGAATGATCTGTATGCCTTTCAGAGTAACAACCAGCTGCTTTATGGGACCTAAAAAATGATGATACTTAGGAGACAGGTAAAGGAAGCTATTGTTATATTTTGCTACTGCAATATAAGCAAAAGATTTGCCTTTTATATGCCATGCTTGGACTATAATTCATAAGACTGGACTATAATCCAGTCCTTGCAATTCAGGACTAGAGAAATCTGCCAAACCCTCAAGATGAATAAAATAATTTTTAAATCAATGATGAACTAACAGGTTTAATTCATATGTAGTGCTGAACAATCTCGAAGTATTTTGTCATAGTTTAATTGTCATAAAATAATGGTGAATCTTGTAATGGACGGCATCTTAGATTTGATAAAATATGCTTGTGTGTGTGTGTATGTACTACTCGCTTTCTTGCTTGACTGGTGACCTGGTAAATTTCTTTTAGACCAGATTGAATTTTATTCATTTGCTGTGTAATGAACATGCTCACAGATTCTGCTCTTCTGGCTCTGTTTTTTGGTTGTGATCTTGATCAACTCTTTATGTCTCGTCTAAAGGAACTGAGGTCTGAGGTGGAGCTGGAAGTGTTGGGAGACACGGAAGGACTAAACCTGTCATTCACAGCCATCTGTAACGGCGGGGTCCCCTTTCCACACCAAAAGAAATGCTCTCACATGAAGGTGGGAGACACGGTAAGCAGAGATCAACAGAGCATCTGAAAAGTCATTCAGATGATCTCTCAGAAGCTATCTTAGAGCACTAAAGCTGGGCTTCTCCTTTCAAGAATTTCAAAAGCGATTTTCAAAGATTTCCTAATAAATGCTTCCGGGAAAGCGGATCCCCATGGGCTCTGTATACTCCAGTGCATTTTGATGGCTTGTTGCTCTTGTCGTTTAGTCACTAAGTCATATCTGACTCTTTTGTGACCCCGTGGACTGTAGCCCACCAGGTTTCTCTGTCCATGGGATTGCCTGGCAAGAATACTGGAGTAAATTGCCATTTCTTTCTCCAGAGGATCTTCCTGACTCAGGGATTGAGCCCATATCTCCTGCATTAGCAGGCAGATTCTTTGCTATTGAGCCACAAGGGAAGATCATTTTGGTGATTGCTGCTGCTGCTGCTGCTGCTAAGTCGCGTCAGTTGTGTCCGATTTTGTGCGACCCCATAGACGGCAGCCCACCAGGCTCCGCTGTCCCTGGGATTCTTCAGGCAAGAACACTGGAGTGGGTTGCTATTATTTTGGTGATTAGAAGAAGATAATTAGTATTTTCTTTTCCAGGCTTCATTCAACGTGACTGTGAGTTTACCAAACTGTGAGAGAAGGAGCAGGCACATTATCCTGAAGCCTGTGGGGCTGGGGGATGCTTTGGAAGTCCTCGTCAGCCCGGAATGCAGCTGTGACTGCCAGAAAGAAGTGGAGGTGAACAGCTCCAAGTGCAACAACGGCAATGGCTCCTTCCAGTGCGGGGTGTGTGCCTGCAACCCTGGCCACATGGGTCACCACTGCGAGTGCGGGGAGGACATGCTGAGCACCGAGTCCTGCAAAGAGGCTCCAGAGCTGCCCTCGTGCAGTGGGAGAGGCGACTGCTACTGCGGGCAGTGTGTCTGCCACCTGTCCCCCTATGGAAACATTTACGGGCCTTACTGCCAGTGTGACAACTTCTCCTGCCTGAGACACAAGGGGCTGCTCTGCGGAGGTAGGCTATGTCCAAATCCACCTTCCTGGGAGACTGTGCAGGTGTCGAGGAGGAGCTTTGCATCCTTGGCCCCTGCCACAGCCGCCTGGACATAATAGGTGCTCAATAAATGTTTGCTGATCAACTGAATGTGTTCACCTTTAGACTAAGGTAACCGATCTTCAGTTATATTTTTTCTGGCTCTGACATTTCCTAGGGGTGAGATCTCTGCCAACTGAACTTATATCCCTATTATTATTTCCCTGTGGATAAAAGATTGCTTCTTTTTGGTTATGACTCAGATGCCACAAAACTGCATGTAATCAAATTCCATTATCTTCCAGACTGTTCTAGTTCAGGCTCCTTGTATGTGACCCAACTCTTAAATGCCTATTACTTTGGGAAGATAAGAAGCCAGGCTGCTTAAGGGACACACGGCAAAGGACAATGGACACAAAAACACTAAATGGTCTCTCAGGACCTTTGTTCACACCACACACATGTTATGTGATATATTAGGTTAGACACTGGGTATAATAAGCTCATTGGGACTTCCCAGGTGGTGCTAGTGGTAAAGAGCCTGCCTGCCAATGCAGGAGACATAAGAGACACAGGTTCAATCCTTGGGTTGGGAAGAGCCCCTGGAGGAAAGCATGGCAATCCACTCCAGTTTTCTTGCCTGGAGAATCCCATGGACGGAGAAGCCTGGTGGGCTACAGTCCATAGGGTTGCAAAGAGTTGGACACAACTGAAGCAACTTGGCATGCAGGCATGCATAATAAGATGAATAAGGACATATGTGAAGAAAGCTATGGAAAGGGTAAAAATGAAAAATTGCTTGAATTTTTTTGAGATTGAGAAAAACTATAAATAGCAGAAAAATTTACATTCTAGTATCCCTTCTAGATGTGAAATCACTGTAGTTTAAGAATATATTACCTATTAAATGACTATGATAAAATCATTGAGATACACATATATAGTTAAGTACAGTCTAGTTAGACAAGAATTACAAATGTGTTATATACTTTTAAATGATACAGATTTGTGTAACAATTTAAACAGTAACTGACTGCTGAATTTAAGCCCTCACATCTTTTTTTTTTTTTTTTCCACAGTGTGTGAACAGATAGCTTTTCAAAACAGAAAGCCATTACCTTTAGAGAAAACCAAGCAAGTTATGTTTTTCAACCACAGTGTCAGGAACATATAAAAGAGACTGATTTTCAGAAGAAAAGGCCCGAGAAAAGAAGCCTCAGAGAATCCCAAGCTCTTTGAAAACCATCTGATACCCTTAGAAGCGCACCTCCGTTTCATTTCGTGGCTTCTGTTGCTGCAACAGATTCCTCCGAGACTGCCTTCTTTCTTTCCCCTTGGAGAGTGAAAAGTTTAGGGTCTGTCCAGACTGAGACACATTTCTCTCCCCTATCATTCCAAGGTGTTTTTCCTTATCTAATGGGTGTGTTTCCAAACCCACATCGGTGCTCTTTTCACAAGATGCAGCCAGAACACAGCCTGAAGCCAGAGACCATCACCACATCTCAGAAAGAATCTGTTCAGCAGGACCTTAGATGGCAGTTCTAATAGAAATCTTTAATAAAATATGTGCTCAAGACGTTTGAAATTGCCTTTAAAAAAAAATCTGAAATGTAGTCAAATACAGCATAACAGCAATACTGACCCCACCTATATTTTACCCTTTAAATCTGAAGTCAAAGAGATCTAAGGGTGTAGAAATCCTGAATTGTGTTCAGCAACACAGTTCGTCCCAGTGTTTGATGGTCTTTCATTTTATTTTATGTCATGCGTGCAGACAGATATAAATTCAAAGAGTCAATTTGATCTGTCCATTTGTAGTTCAGACAGTCTGACAATACTGCCTCTTTTTGTATCAGATACAGTGATCACTAAAGAAATTCTATATAGAAAATACAATTATTTCTGCAATTGGACTCAGAAAACTTTACCAGTGCCCTTTTCCTTCATCTGTTGGAGTACTTCCCCATCTCAACCATGACTGTTTCTCAAAAGCAATTTTGTGTTTTGTAACATCTCAAATGATGTCACTCTGTAACTTTCTCTTCTGAAAGTACAATCAAGTACAAAAAAGTACAAAAGTAAATGAATAGTTTTGGCCTTAATCACCTAACTATTCTTAGCTTTAAATTCAAGAAAGAGTAATGAAATATGTACTACGTGCCTGGCATTGTGCTTAGTGTGGGGGTAAAATTGATCCTGGCCTGTGAACTCACGTGCTCTTGATGCTGTTGTTTCCAGCCTGACCATACTACAGCCTCACTTCTCCTGTGCGTGTGTGCGTGCTAAGTTGCTTCAGTCACGTCTGACTCTTTGCAATCCCATGAACTGTAGCCCAGCAGGCTCCTCTGTCCATGGGATTCTCCAGATAAGAATGCTGGAGTGAACTGCCATTTCCTCCTCTAGGGGATCTTCCCAACCCAGGAATTGAATCTACATCTCTTAGTCTTAGCAGCTGGGTTCTTTACCACCAGAGCCAGCTGGGAAGCCCCCACTTCTCAAGTAAATCTACTTATTTTATAACAAACAGACTGCAATGTGTTGCTTTTCCAAAGGGCTGTTATCATGATGTTCTTCCCATACACATTCTTCCATCCATCTGTAAGATATAGGGCTCCACTGACTTTTTTTTCCCTTGCCCAAATTCCATTAGTCTTTAAAATATTGATTCTAAGAAACTGGAAACTCCAACAGACAAACAGCATTATAGAAAAAACTTCCTATTGTTGTGCTCTTAATTATCAGTCACATTCCAGAAAGATCTATCTCTATCAAAAGAGCCTAATAATTTTTCCTTGATCTTTGATTATCATCTTGTTTCTACATGAAGTCATTATAAAGCTATTGTATGAACGGGTACTTTAGATAAGTANCAGCATTATAGAAAAAACTTCCTATTGTTGTGCTCTTAATTATCAGTCACATTCCAGAAAGATCTATCTCTATCAAAAGAGCCTAATAATTTTTCCTTGATCTTTGATTATCATCTTGTTTCTACATGAAGTCATTATAAAGCTATTGTATGAACAGGTACTTTAGATAAGTAGTTGTTTGTGGATATCAATTAACAACTTTTGTGACTCAGTTAATGGTTCTGAAGTCCCAAAGAAAGGAGAGTTTCTAAATTCTGCAAGGAGGTCTTAGAAGGGTTTTCTAAAATTTCTTCCAAGTAATTTTTATATGGAGCGATATACTTGGGCATTCTCAAAGCCTTTCAAAATGCTCATTTCATTTGACAATATTTATACACTATATGCATTTTTCAGAATAAACTTTAATTTAGAAATCTCTCCCTATCATGAAAGTAAGTTTCCCCCTTTGATAAGGAATAAACAAAAAGCCATTGAAGTTTAGATGACAGTTTACATATAAAAAGTAAATGAATGGTTTTGGCCTAAATCAGCTAACTATTCTTAGCTTTAAATTAATTAGTTCAATTATGAATTAAATAGGTTATGAAATGTAGTATTAATGTCATGGATCCAGATACATTTCAACTCATCTTTCATTAGAAAAGTATATGTCATATTTTCTTTGTCTCTCTCCCTACATATGTGTACACACACACACACACAAGTAGCAGTCAGACTCTAGCTTCAAAATCTTTGTGGTTTATCATTTGTTCTGGGATTACTTACTCCATGCCTCTTAAGGCCGAGTCATGAAGACAGAAAAGTGACCACCTACTGGACCAAAGTTTACAAGAGAAAAATCAGAATCCTTCTTTCTGCAATGAATATGGCAGCATTTCCAAAAAATGGAAACCTGCCTCACTTGGGATTTCTTTCACATCTGTATAATTACCGGAGTTTTAATACTGCTGGATAATTTTGCTATCAAATTCTTCCTACTGGATAGTATTTAGGAAGCATGATAATAACTTACGTTTATACACTGCTTGTGTTTCCCAGGGGGCATTAGTGGTAAAGAGCCCAACTGCCAGCGCAGGAAACATGAGATGTGGGTCTGATCCCTGGGTTGGGAGGATCCCCTGAAGGAGGGCATGGCAACCCACTCAAGTATGCTTGCCTGGAGAATCCCGTGGACAGAGGAGCATGCAAGGCTGCAGTCCAGTGGGTCACAAAGAGTCGGACACCACTGAAGCGACTTAGCACAGCACAGCACAGCGCGCCCTGCTTATTTATGGGCCAAGCACTGTTCTAAACTCTGTTATGTCTTATCTTAGGTAATCTTCGTTAACAGTCCTATGAAGCAGTGCTATTAATAATCCCTCCTTACCAGTGAGGAAACTGAGGCACAGAGGGGTTGAGTAATTTCCCCAACTTTGCCCAGTCCAGAAGTACCAGAGCCAGGATCCAAACCTGTGCCATCAGCGTCTATGTCCGTGCGCTCGCACGGACACTGTGCACCCATGCGCCACCACCACGCCCGTGTGTCTCTGGAATGTTGCCAAGGAGCAAAGCTTGAGAGGCAATACCTGGGCACACTTCTTTTTCTGAAGAAAAGTCTGTAACAAAATTTGCAAGTAAGAGTTGTTTGTTCGGATCATCAAATGCCAGTTTAGGATCTTGGGCAAGGTAGGCAACCAAAAAATACTATGCAAGAACACACAGGCCCATTATCTGAAACACTTTATTTACCATTTTACAGTAGTTCATACACTCCTCTGGCCACCTCTTCAGGAGCCCCTCTTACTCCTCTGGCTCTTCTATGAGGATCTCTGGTTACATTATAAATGTTGATACTCTCCAGGGACTTACTCACTCTATCTGCTTGCCCCAGATAATTTCATCCCCTTCAGCTTCAACTGCCACTTATCCCCAGTGGATTACAAAACCGAAACTTCAGGGCTGTATATACGTATCCAGCCACCCACAGGTCTTTCAGACTCCACAGAACCAAAAATGAACTCATTGTCTTCCCTGTCCTAAGCTGCTCTTCCCCCTCTCCTTCAGAACAGTCTATTCACTTAAAAATTAAAAGCTTTCTATGCCAGGCATTGGGGATAAGGCACCACATGAGTTACTTCCATTCGAGGGCAGTAAAAAGATGCCCCATCCAGCTAGCAGCCCAGTCTGGTCATCTGAAGAAGTCCATCCTCTCTCTCCCTTCCCCTCTTCCCTGGGCATCTCATGCCTTGAATTTCATCCCTTTTCCTCTCCAAGAAGCCCACTTCTCAGGACTCACAGCTTCTTATCTCTATTTCTGGGAGAAAAATAATATATAAACACATGCACACAGTTGATCCTTGAACAACACAGGTTTGAAGTGCATGGGTCCACTTATATGCAGATTTTTCAATAAATATATTGGAAATACTTTTGGAGACTTGCAACAACTTGAAAATATTCACAGATGAAGTATGTAGCCAGACAGAGATACCAAAAAAGAAAATTTACATATGTTGTGAATGCATAAAGTATATATAGATGTTGCTCTATTCTTGCATAGGCATAAAGTAAAATTAATAATGTGTTAGTTTTCTTACTGTTTGATAACTTTGCTTTCAAAGCATTATATTACTGTCTAGTATGCTTCTCTCATAATTGGAGAAACTGCATATCAGTCTACTATTAAAGGTAAGTGGTTTTTAAGAAAAGGGAATCATGTTTGTAACATGAATATGTCCATAATACTATAGCCATAAATACTTTAACAATATATTCATTGGTGTATAGGCTAGGCTACTCTGAAGCAATGATACCAATTACACTGGGCTGCCATAAAGTAATCATATCATTGTCTCTTCATTATCAATGCATAAATAGCTATATCTGTACATAAACATGAATTTCTTTTTCACATTATCTTTTCATTTTTGATATCTAGTGTTAGTAATTTGCCTAATATCTACAGTATTATAAGATGATTTTGATGTAGGTACTGCCAGATGATTCATCTAGTAAACTTACAGTATCGATAAATACAGTGAGTCGCTCAGGGGTGTCCAACTCTTTGCAACCCCAGGGACTGTAGCCTGCCAGGCTCCTCTGTCCATGGGGATTCTCCAAGCAAGAATACTAGAGTGGGTTGCAGTTTTCTTCTCCAGGGGATTTTCCCAACTCAGGGATTGAATCCTCATCTCTTGAGTCTCCTGCATTGGCAGGCAGATTCTTTACCACTGTGCCACCTGGGAAGCCAGCCCATAAATTCTATTTGATATAACATCAGGCAACCTAGTTGATCTTCAGTTAAGAGACCAAGTCAATAAATACACACCATTAGCAAAACACCGGAGAAGGCAATGGCACCCCACTCCAGTACTCTTGCCTGGAAAATCCATGGACGGAGGAGCCTAGTAGGCTGCAGTCCATGGGGTCACTAAGAGTCGGACACGACTGAGTGACTTCACTTTCACTTTTCTCCTTCATGCATTGGAGAAGGAAATGGCAACCCACTCCAGTGTTCTTGCCTGGAGAATCCCAGGGACGGGGGAGCCTGGTGGGCTGCCGTCTATGGGGTCGCACAGAGTCGGACACGACTGGAGCGACTTAGCAGCAGCAGCAGCAGCAGCAAAACACACTCCTATCCACACTCCTTCCCACCCCTGCACAGCACTCACTTGTTTCCCTCTTTTTTTCCTTCAGTCTTTTTGATGGTGTTTAAAGGCAAAGAAAAGAGATGGTCCACAAAATCTGGAAGTGGTTTTAGCCCTAAGAAACCCAGAACTTTGTTTTGCAGATAATGGCGACTGTGACTGTGGCGAGTGCGTGTGCAGGAGCGGCTGGACAGGCGAGTACTGTAACTGCACCACCAGCACAGACCCCTGTGTCTCCGAAGACGGGATCCTCTGCAGCGGCCGAGGGGACTGTGTGTGCGGCAAGTGCATTTGCATGAATCCTGGAGCCTCGGGACCCACCTGTGAACGTTGTCCCACCTGTGGCGATCCCTGCAACTCTAAACGGTAATGTATCTACCATCTACAAAAATGTCTCTTTGTCCCTAGGTTTCATGATGATCAAAGTCATAAGGACATTTTATAAACTCAGACCTCAGACTGTTCTTGCTGGCTTTGGTCTCCAAGCATCCATCAAAACACACAAACCCAAAGGGCCCCTGTGATCATCAGCCTGGAACATCAGCCTCTCCATTACCTCCCAATGCTGATTATCCAGGAACACAAAGTCACATTTCTATGAGAGCCTATCGAGGAAGCTAAGCTGAGGTCCCACACTGATAACATCAGATAGCCTCTCCCTTACAATACCAGCCACACATCAGCAGTGCCCTGGGGGGGACTGACACTCACTTTCAGTACTTTTTACAGGGAAACAGAGGAGCTTCTTATCGAGTTTATAGCCTGATCTTACTGATTCATTCCCATCTACAGACTCAAAAAGGCAAAGCAGCAGAAAGATGATCTTGGCTCTCAATTCCTCCCCTCTTTCTTACCACTCATGCTCTTTGGCAACTTTCTTTGGTTGCCATTCTACAGAGCTATTGTGAATTACACTTTCTTTTTATCATCAAACAACAACAAAAAGCAATCTTTTTTTTTTTTTTCCAGTTAAAAAAAAGAAAATTCTTCTTAGCTTGGCAGCTAACTTCTTAATGAAAAAGTGAGGTCAAGAAAAGCAAATCTCCAAACTGGCTGTGTTATGACATTGCAGGTTTAATGTATTATACAGCAAATGTGCTTCAGCAGTTCATATTTTCATTAACTTTGGTACCCACAATGGGGACATGTGCATATCCAATGTGAACAAAGTAAGAAAATCAATATTACCAATATTCACTCAGTGTTTGCTCACTATTCAACTGTCAAAATTTCCCTGTCACTGTGCCTGAGCAGATGCCAAGAGAAGCCCTGGCACAGAGTTAGGCTTGTGTCTGTGCACGCTAAGTTGCTTCAGTTGTGTTGGACTTTGTGAGGTCCTAAGGACTTCAGCCTGCCAGACTTCTCTGTCCATGGGATTTTCCAGGCAAGATTACTGGAGTGGGTTGCCATGCCCTCCTCCAGGGGATCTTCCCAAACCAGGGATCAAATCTGTGTCTCTTACGTCTAACCTGCATTGGCAGGCAGGTTCTTTACCACTAGCGCACCACCTGGGAAGCCCAAAGTTAGGCTTCAGTTCAGTTTAGTTCAGTCGCTCAGTCGTGTTCGACTCTTTGTGACCCCATGAATCGCAGCATGCCAGGCCTCCCTGTCCATCACCAACTCCTGGAGTTCACTCAGACTCACGTCCATAGAGTCTGTGATGCCATCCAGCCATCTCATCCTCTGTCGTCCCCTTCTCCTCCTGCCCTCAATCCCTCCCAGCATCAGAGTCTTTTCCAGTGAGTCAACTCTTCGCATGAGGTGGCCAAAGTACTGGAGTTTCAGCTTCAGCATCATTCCCTCCAAAGAAATCCCAGAGCTGATCTCCTTCAGAATGGACTGGTTGGATCTCCTTGTAGTCCAAGGGACTCTCAAGAGTCTTCTCCAACACCACAGTTCAAATGCATCAATTCTTTGGTGCTCAGCTTTCTTCACAGTCCAACTCTCACATCCTTCTTAGATCTGGTTTATAAGGTATGAAATTAATGGTCAAAATAGTTTGAATCGGAGGAACTGAATAGAGTGATCCACTTGGTATTTGTTAGTTTTGAGGTGAATCCATTCTTCCATTTATTCTTTCATGCACTTATTTATGAAATAGGTGTTAAATACCTACTTACAGGCCAGAATCATGTTAAGTCATAGCCTATAGTGGCAGTGAAACAGCTACAGTTCCTGCTGTCCCAGGTGCTAAGCATTTACTGGCAAAGACAGAACATTTAAAAAGTAATTATAATGATATCTGGGCTGACAGTTATAATAGGGGATAAAGAGGGAACAATAGAATTCTCTGGCAGGAGATAAGGCTACCAGGCTAGCTTGGGCAGCTGTCAATGGGGTACACAAAGAGACAGAGGTTTTAAGGCTTCCACAATCTTCAGCAGCCCCCTACAAAACCACCCCAAGTAAATATATGACCTTGATAAGTGCAGTGTGCTTGCCGTGCAAAGGCAACTTCCAGATAAGATTCCTATCCCCACTCCACAGAGAGGGCTGCTCCTAAGACCTTCCAGCAGAGGAATCCAGAGGCTTCCACTGCAAGGGAACTGATAAGGGCTAGGAAAGCTTGCCCAAGGAAGTGTGGTTTCGGCCGAGAAGTGCTAAGGCATGAGTGGGAATGGAGAGTGTTTCCAGTGCTTAGAAAAGCGTACCTTTCCTGGGCCAGAGTAAGAGAGAGGTGGTATGATGAGTGCCCACAGTAAGAAAATTTTGCAGTTTTGGATTACCCCAAACACTATCTGTTTGTAGAGTGATTTTTAGCACAAGATTAATTCAGAATCTAAGTTTTACTTTTGCTGTATAGCCCTCACTAGAGTAGCTTAATTCCTGGGTTATGTTCTTGGAAATACACTTTTAAATAAGTAGCAACCCTTTATTTAAAAATCTGCATTAATGAGGATCGAGGCTGTAATCCTTGGCTTTTGAAAATACTCTTATCAAGGTCTGAACTCATTCAAAAGAGTTACAGAAAAGTGAATCTTTGAAATAGTCATTTATGACATATGAGAATTTTTGGAATTCTTGTTAAAATATAGACCATTTCTGTTAAGAAATTCACACTTTATCTAGTCTCTAATCTTATTTTAGCAGCATAAACCCTTCCCAGGAAAATGTATAATGAAAATATAGCTAAATTAAATACCAAAATAATTGGGATTTTTTTTGTTGGGGAAATTTTTTTTTAATCTAACCAATCAGAAGCAATCATTAACGATAATGAGGATAGTAGCTATTATCAAGGCTGGCTTGCTGCTGCTGCTGCTGCTAAGTCGCTTCAGTCGTGTCCGACTCTGTGCGACCCCATAGATGGCAGCCCGCCAGGCTCCGCCATCCCTGGGATTCTCCAGGCAAGAACACTAGGGTAGGGAGCACTGATTACTGAGTGGAATTCAGACTAAAGCAGTTCCCTCTTGGATATCAGCCAACCATCTTTTTGAAAGTAACAAAACACAACATCCTCTCTGAGACATTTCTATAGCTGGAATTACAGTACCAGCATGAAAGCAATATCCCAATTGCATATTCATTTTTACACCATCACAAAACTGATTAACTCTATTGACTAATGTTCACAGGAGCTGCATTGAATGCTACCTTTCTGCAGATGTCCAGGCCCAAGAAGAATGTGTTGACAAATGCAAGCTAGCTGGTGCGACCATCAATGAAGAAGAAGGTTCTACTTGTCTTAAATTGCTTTCCTTTCCTTTGCACAGTTTTAGAGAGGCAGAAACTCTGTGAAGGGCTTTTTAGTAGCTCAACTTCATTTGTACCAGGGGATTAGTTCACTTGCATTCATTTTTAAGAGTAAATGCATTCCAGAAAGCTAAAGACTTGATGGTTTGGGATACAAGCAATTTAAAGTCCCGGCTTTTCTGTTTGACTTAGCTCTGTTGGCAGATTCATCTCTGCTAAACTCATGCAGCTGGAGAGAATTCCAGCTGTTTTTTTTTTTTAATTAGAAAAGAGGAAAGTTGAAGAAAGAGCAAAATATTAGCCCCCTAACTTGAAATCATCCTCTGTCGTCTGTCTGCCTTATTTCACGTTAGGAAGAAGTGAGGGGTCAAGTGGGTTCTTGACAGCAGTGCTCAGGCATCCGGCAGTTTTTGGTTGGCCATTTTTCCTCCCCTTCCCTCAATGTTTCTACTCCCAACTTTCCAAACATGGCTATTACATCGTCATTTTTTTTTTCTAATTGAAGTACAGTTGCTCTACAACATTGTGTTAGTTTCTGCTGTACAATGAAATGAATCAGCCTTGTGTAAATGTGTATCCCCCCCGTGTCACGGACCTCCCTCCCACCCTGGCCCCTCACATGGTCATCATTAATCCCCAGAGCCCTCAGTCCCAAACTCCAACAAAGGCCTGTTACCTTTGGGAGGTGCTTGCTTAGTACCTCAGTTATGTCCCACTGTTTACGACCCTATGGCCTGCAGCCCATCAGGCTCCTCTGGCCATGGAATTTCCTAGGTGAGAATACTGGAGTGCGTTGCCATTTCCTCCTCCAGGGGAACTTCCCGGCCCAGGAACTGAACCTGCATCTCTTGTGTCTCCTGCTTTGGCAGGCAGACTCTTTACCACTGTACCACCTGGGAAGCCTTGCTACCTTTAACTGCTAAGCAAACTCTGCTCTTGCTTCTGTCTGCCATTTTTGAAGTGACTTACTTAAAATCAGATTCCTTCTAATGGCAAAAGCTTATCTCAGATATGTAAATAGGTTGTATTTTAGCTGAGAAGGCATTTAAAAAATAATCTGTGATCTTTAAAAGAAAACTGATGACTGCCCCTCCTAAAGGGACTGTCTGCAGGGATTTGTTTTTCCATCATCACAAACCCGCCACGAGGTAGGAACCGCTGCTCACGTCTGCATGCCTTAGAGGTGCAACTCCGGTGTATTTTGGGTGGAGTGAAATAACCAAGATGATAATTTATGACAATCTAGCAAATGCGTCTTGAATAATGAAACTAGAATACAGAAATTAATCCATTTCCAAAGTGATATGTTAATGATATTTCTATTGTTTTGAAAATTACCAACACTGTTTTAAAATTGAGGTTTCTGACTGTGCACAGTTAAATGACCCTATATGGAGGGGTAGGTTTAGTGCTCATAAAACCCCTTTCCTGTGCATTTCTGGTGCCTTAAGATAAATATGCCAAATAGCCATAAATTGGACAAGATGGTATGTGCCTTACACTCATACTGAAGATGAGATGTGGTAAAAGCAGTAAGTAAAAAGATGGCGCTTGTGGCCTGTCCACATTAGTAACAAGTCCACAATCTCAGCATATCCTTCTGGCTTCATTTCACAGCAAACAGTTGGTATATTTACCATGTGTTTCAAAGAAATGACTAAAAATTGCAGAAAATGCCCTGCAAATGACAGGAACCAAATTAACTAATAGCATGGGACATCTAATGTGCTGAGGGAAAAAAGAAATCAACCTTGGAATCAAGTAAATCACAAATAGGGAATGTACATATACAGTTTCCTGAGTATAGTTAGTGTTAGTTGCTCAGTCATGTCTGACTCTTTGAGACCCCATAGATGGTAGCCTGCCATATTCCTCTGTTCATGGGATTTTCCAGGCAAGAATACTGGAGTGGGTTGCCATTTCCTTCTCCAGGGAATCTTCCTGACCCAGAGATCAAACCTGGGTCTCCCGCATCATGGGCAGATTCTTTATCATCTGAGCCACCATGGAAATGCCTTTCTGAGTATAGATGATCATAAATGCTTGGATTTGAGAGGAAGATTATCTTCTCAAGTAGCCTATAAATTGTTTCATTATTCTTATGGTGTAATTGACTAAATTATCTTCCAAATAGGGGAATATAACTATTTCTAATTCAGAAATCAAAGTGATTGGTTTACTAATACCATTTAAAGCAGTGATCGTGATGTATTTGAAAGAAAAAATATCTTTGTCAGCCTGAGAATTTAAAAGTCACTCTTCTAATGGGTGGTTGTTCTTGTCGTTATTAAGTTGCTAAGTCCTATCCAACTCTGGGGCCCCATGGACTGTAGCCCGCCAGGTTCCTCTGTCCATGGGATTTTCCAGGCAAGAGTACTGGAGTGGGCTGCCATTTTCTACTCCAAAGGATCTTCCTGACCCAGGGATCGAAACTATGTCTCTTGTGTCTCCTGCATTGGCAGGTAGATTCTTTTGCCACGAGTGCCACAAGCGTATGTATCTTCTAATGGTCCTTTTAAAATAAGTCCTGTTTCAAATTACTCACCCAGTCATGTTATTGATCATATTATCTTGAAATTATCACTGCATATTTGCTCTTCCATGGGATCTTTTATCAGCTCATCCTTCCCCTCACAAGGACATGAAGAGTAAAGTAAGCATAAACTTCATAATCTAAATAAATTATTCCTCAAATGTGCTATGACGACTTGTGTGAGCATTTCTAAGGCCATGTGGCTTAACTTTTATATTCCTTTTTGCTGAAATAGAATTCTTGAATTTACCCCAACATTCATGTACTCAGAGCATTGTTACTCAAAGTATGTTCCATGGAACCCTAGTTCTGAAAATGTCACATGGATAAAAGCACCAACGGGCATATGAATTTTGCAAGTGGGAAGTTAAGCTTTTTGTTTGCTTTGCAAGACTGAGAGCTATCCTGTACATTAAATTAAATGTGCATTGGGAAGCTTCAGGTGAGGCAAAAGGAAAAATTAGAGTAAGGAGGGATTCCCAAACTTATTTGACCCCAGAACCCTTTTTTTTTTTTTTCTTTCCTGGGAAACTGTTTTCTCTGAGAAGTACTGTCTATCCCCCAAAGGGAAGGTCTCAAATACATGGTTATCTTGAGTCAATGGTACAGACAGTTTATATTTTCCACATCCTTCCTAGACCTTCCCAGACCCCGGCCTCTTCCCCTCCATTCTCACATTTCTCCCTTTCTCTGCATGATTTCGTGGACTGCCTGAGATCTTATTTTCATTCTATTATTCTAAAACAGTGCTGCTAGCACTCATACAAGTGGGTAAAACAGAAAGGTCCATTTCTAATGAACAACAAAAGAAAACCTTAGCAGCTAATTATGCAAATCTCCAGCCCAAGCTGGACCTTTTCACTGCACATTCAATAATGCCATTTTAATACCCAAACACTACAAAACAGGCGAAATCTAGAGTCATAACAGTCATGAAAAGGAGTGGTGAAGTAATTAAAGCAAGAAGGGAGTCATGACTCAAAGGTCATGTTAGCAGTTCCATTAAAACTTTAAAAATCCTGGCCAAGTAAATTAAGCCTCCCTGTGCTTCGGTGTAGCTATTTAAAAGGAAATAAAAAAGCAGGATTAATATTACTGAAAGCAGTATTATAAGCTGTCCACATATTTTCTACCTGAGAATAAAATGTTCCACTAAGTAAGTTTTAGAAGAGCAGGGCAGGTGTGCACTGTCATGGCAAAGCAGAAACGGAAGGAAAAAAAACACTCCAGCAAGAAAAAGCATAGTCCATAAGATTCCATGAGTCCTAGCTAACTGGAACGGTTTGGTAGGAGAATATGTGGTGGAGGTCATCTGAAAATGACAAAGTATGAATTATATATGTAGTGTTGTTGCTGTCAAACACATGAAATAGCACAGATTTCACTAATCAAGTGTTGCCTGGAGGTGCCCAAACCTCTTCATCAGAATCACCTCTTTAAAGATACTATTAACAATTCACGAATATGCAAGCTCCTGTCCACGGACTTCTCAAATCAGAATAGCCAGGGTGAGTCCCTGGAATCCATCATTTCAAAACTCCTAGGTGACTTCTGTGTGGGCATGCTAAGTCGCTTGAGTCATGTCTGATTCTCCAGGCAAAAATACTGGAGTGGGTTGCCATGCCCTCCTCCAAAGGGTCTTCTGGATCCAGGGACTGAACCTGTGTCTCCTCTGTCTCCTGCCCTGGCAGGCAGGTTCTTTACCACTAGTGCTGCCTGGGAAACCTCCCAGGTGATTTAGATGATGGTAAACTGTTGGGAATGACCAGATGAGAATACTTTGTAATTAGATTTCTTAATATTCCTATGTAAATAAGATGCTTGTAATGGATTCAAAGGGGCTTCCCAGGTGGCTCAGTGGTAAAGAATCCACCTGCCAATGCAGGATATGCAGGTTTGATCTCTAGGTGGGGAAGATCCCCTAGAGAAGAAAATAGGCACCCACTCCAGTATTCTTGCCTGGAAAATCCCATGGACAGAGGAGCCTGGAGGGCTACAGTCCATGGGGATCGTAAAACAGACACAACTTGGTGACTAAACAATAGCAACAAATGGATTCAGAAACAATTTGTTCACTTAAATTTATCCTTTGAAATCTTATTAATAATGCTAAAGGCTTCCCTGATAGCTCAGTTGGTAAAGAATCTGCCTACAATGCAGGAGATCCTGGTTTGATTTCTGGGTGGGGAAGATCCACTGGAGAAGGAGTAGGCTACCCACTCCACTCTTCTGGCCTGGAGAATTCCATGAACTGTATAGTCCATTGGGGTTGCAAAGAGTTGGACATGACTGAGCAACTTTCACTTTCAAATGTTTTACTAGTCTCAGTTGTTATGGATATACAGGCACGCCTCTTATAAGACTTTGGCATGAGGTGTTTAATTTTATAAATTAAAGGCAAAAAAAAAATTTTCTGTCTTTCTATGGCTATGGCATTGTAAAACCAAAAACAGATTATTACTTTTCTTCATTAGAGTCAGAGGAACATAAGCTAGATTCTGTTTTATTGAAGAAAATTTTATGTTGAAGCTAATGAGAAAAGTTACAGATCTAACAAGACTACGTCCAAGATTATCAGAGACAATCCCAGTTTTAGATTCTGACCCATTGTATTGTAAGACACTCGCTTTGGATCATGTAGACTCCCCTGATAGCTCAGTTGGTAAGGAATTCGCCTGCAATGCAGGAGACCCCTAGTTGGATTCCTGGATGGGGAAGATCCACTGGAGAAGGGATAGGCTACCCACTCCAGTATTCTTGGGCTTCCCCTGTGGCTCACTTGGCAAAGAATCCGCCTGCAATGTGGGAGACCTGGGTTGGAAAGATCCCCTGGAGAAGAGAAAGGCTACCCACTCCAGTATTCTGGCCCCGAGAATTCCATGAAATGTAGAGTCTATGGGGTCACAGAGTTGGACACAACTGAGCGACTTTCACTTGGATCACGTCTTAAAATTTGAAGATAAGAGCAAACAGTCATTCTATTTACAGGTTTACAAAAAAAAAAAAAAAGTGTAACAGTATCATTAAAAAGTCTCTAACTTAGAGGATAATTTTAAGTAAGTTTGTTTTTTTTTAGCTAGAAAAACCTTACATAATTTTGGCATAGGTGCCAGACCACTAAAATGTCTGATACATAGTATTAACATTATTGACCATTTTACTGTATTATCAGTTTCTATCATAGCATTCATTCTTTGGTTCTTGAATAACCTCAATTTTTTTTAATTTGAAAAAGATTTGAGGAATATTGAAATTTTTTTTAATTGAGAAAAGGGCTATATGAGTGGTAGGCCAATGGGCGTCCTGTGTGTGTGTTTGTGTTAAATTGTTTCAGTCGTGTCTGATTCTTTGCAACTGTATGGACTATAGCCTGCTAGGCTCCTCTGTCAATGGGATTCTCCAGGCAAGAACACCGGAGTAGGTTGCCATTTCCTTCTCCAGGGGATCTTCCTAACCCAGGGATCAAACCCACATTTCTTGTCTCCTGCACTGGCAGGCAAGTTTCCTAGTCTCCTTTTATTCTGGGATTTACCTTTATCCTGTTGGTCCCTATGCTATATAACACTTCAATCTCTGTTAACTCGTATTGATTTATATTTACTGTTGTGAGCATACATGGCCAGCAATCTGACTAGGACATTGTGGAAAAGGCCCCTTTAGAAATACCACTGTGTTTGAACTGTGTAGTCTCTCTCTGAAATGTAATCTAGGCTTCTTCCCAGTACTCTGAGCCAAAGAACCATATGGCTTCCTCGCTGCCATAATCTGAGCCATTCTATTCCCAATACAGTACCTGCCTTGAAGCACTTCACTCCATTGAAACTGTGCACCTATCAGACTGATGGGTGCATTTGATGGTCAGTCCTGATTGACCACACCTGGAACTGTTCTTCTGGAACAGGAGTAGAAATTAAACCCTCAGTGGGTGGAGGAAAATCCTGTCTTTTCTAGTCCTATTCTGCAATGTTGGAAATTCCTATTTGCATAATAAAACTCAATACTACTTTGCTTTAAAAAAAACATCTTTTGGAAACTCATTTAACCAAATGAATGACTTCTTTATCTACAGATTTCTCAAAGGATAGCTCTGTTTCCTGTTCTCTGCAAGGAGAAAATGAATGCCTTATTACATTCCTACTAACTACAGATAATGAAGGGAAAACTGTCATTCACAGCATCAACGAGAAAGGTGGGTGGCTTGCCTTCCCTTGTCAGTGATAAGAGATACTACATGGGAAAGGAGAAAACAACCAGAAAGATAATTCTGGGTAGCTTGCCAGGAAAGACATTTCCAAATTATTGATTTCCCAATGACTGAAAGATACCTATTGAAAGGTTTGGTATGTTCCAATGTCTCTTAATAAGACCAAATACAAGAGAAGAGTGTTCCAATCCAAAAAGGTGGCTGATGAATTATAGAAAGGTGGACCAATTAGATGTCAGCGAAAGGTATGGTTTTAGGAAAGACTAACAGGGAAGAGGAATACAACCATCTAAGAGAACAAGCTTTGAATCAGGCAAACCTTGGGCTCAGATCCTGCTCTACCGCTTCACTGACGTTTTGGAAGATCCTTGCTCTGCATGTCTCTATTTCCTCATCTGTAAAATGGGAAAAACAACAGTACTTTCTTCTAAGGGTTGAGTCAAGGATTAAGTGAAAAAAGTGCATGTAAAACATGTACTAGTTAATAACTTACCCAATGGGTCGTTAAATGACAGCTGAGTCAGAAAAGGCATGAGTGACAAAGAAGGAAGGAAGTAATCTCTAAAGGAAGTCAGAGTCCACGCTTCTTATGAGTTTTCCTCCATACCAATTCATGGAGTCAGCTTCATTTTCAGTGAAGGAGAGAGAGAAGCTAATAGCCAGGAGAGAAGAAAATAGTGAGAAAAGCACTTTCGTTGAGACGTTCTTAAGTTTTAGTGAGTTTCACCTGGGGAGCTTGTTAGACTGCCCATGTCCTGAGTCAGCAGGCCAGATATGGCCCAGGACTCTGCATTTTAACACTTCTCCAGGCACCTCTGATACAGCTGGCTTCTAGACCTCTTCTGGGTGACTCTAACCCTCACAGGCCTGTCTGCCTGCTTAGACACTCACAGGCGCCTCACCGTTTCTGTCTTCAGTTAATCATGTGCCCCTAAATCTTTGCAGTAGAAAAGACAGCTGCGTGAAATCAGACCTCTCTGGCTCTTCTCATCAGCCTCCTCCCCTTTCCCCCAAAAGCCTGGAGCCCAACTTCTGGCCCAGAAAATAGCAGCAAGGCAGGCTAGAAGGCCGAGGTGTTTTGTTGTGTGTGCTGGTCTATCAATGGGCTGACAAAGCGTTAAGTCCTGAATGTGAACCCAAGAGTACCAAACTGCCATCACTTAAGAGTGTGAAAAGCACTGACACCATTATCAAGAAGTAAGTTCAAAACACTATGAACTTACCAGGAAAACAAGATTAGGAAAGTACCACACGGCAGTGCTAAGGGTCAGGGAGAGGTAGAGGTCAGCACAATGCAAGATACAAGTGTCTGATAGTGACCTTGCCGCTCAGATGGGCAGAGCGCTCCTGGAGACTTGCTCTTGAACAGCTCCCGTAAATCAGCTTCTTTGAAATGCATACATATTGTCTACGGCCATACCACCCTGAACACACCCGATCTCGTCTGAAATGCATATATATAGGGCACTGCAGAGGCCATTAGTTAAGGAAATTTAAGGTGATTCCTGCTGTACCAAGAAGAAATACTTCATAGTACAAACACCTGCCTCCTCATTATCTGTTTTCTAAAGGCAAATTCTTTGCCTACACCCCCACCCTCTGTGACCATGGTAATGGCTTTAACTAGTTCTCCTGAAATCAAAGCTGCTCCTTATACTATTAACTCCATTGGAAAAGCAAGTTTCAAGCAAAAATGAAACTTTCCAGAATAGGCTCTGTCTTTAATTCAAGAACTTTTGTATCTAGTTGATTTTTTTTTTCTCTTGTGAAACTTGCCTTTGGTTGGCTAAATGCTTCCTCATTACTGAACTGTTGGGTTTTTCTTCTTTTGTCCACACAATAGGAGAGGCACGTCAACATGCCATCTTTCAGAGAAGCCCTCAGCTGCCCTGATGTCTCTTTATTAAGGCTTTTTATTCCCTCTCTGCTTTTGTAGCAGGAAAAAGTGAGGGGGAAATGACCTCCCTAAGGTTTAACAGGAGTCCCCTGACAGCTTGAAGGATGCTCCTTTCCTGGTAAATGTTCCCAGATAGAGCAGAGCTTCCAGGGGCCCTGGAGTCTGTTGTTCCCTCTCACAGCTTTAAGACCAGAGAGCCCCAGGGCAGATGGATGGAGGCACCCGGAGAAGAGAGGCAAATGAGAGAGGAGGATGTGAGAGCTAAGGAGTCCCAGGGTTCTCCAACCAGATAGAAAGAGACAGCCAAGTGAAGAGTCACCTTCAGTGTGGATGTGAATCTTCACTCATCTATTTTCAGAGAAACTTTCAGCAGACAAGAGCCACATCCATGAGAACCACGATGAATGACAGCTGGGGAGGCTTCCTGGCACAGATATGAGTGTGGATCTGACACCCGCAGGTTCCACCTTGGAGGTTCCAAGCCTTGAGGTCGTGAGGACAGGAAGGGAGAAGTGCTTTTGTTGTGACAGTACTACTATTACTGCTGCTAACAATAACGGCAGCTGTCATTCATCGAGCCCTTATTAACACCCTGTCACTTGTTATCCTATATGTTTTACATGTATCAATTTAACATTCTCAGCAACCATATAAAGCAGGTGTTGCTGTCATTTCCATCTTATGGGTAAGGAAATCGAGACTTTAATAATTTGCTAGGTCCTGCAGCAATTAAATCCTAGCACTGGTTGGGATCTCTGGCAGTCTGGCTGGGTGCCCGTGCTCTTAACTACTGTGCTATAGTGCCTCCCACTGGCTGAACGAGCATAAAGAAATCTGAATCCCCAGATTCTGTCAGAGAGCACTCTTCCACAGAAATGTTATGCAAACCACATTTGTTAAATTTTCTAGTTAACCTTTGTGTAATTTTTAACTAGAGGATAATTGTTTTATAATGTTGTGTTGCTTTCTGCCATACAACAACACAAATCAGCCATAATTTTATCTATATCCCCTCCCTCTTGGAGCCATCCTCCTGCCTCCCATAAAAAGTATACAATAAATTAATTTTAATAGTATGTTTTATTTAATCCATCACATCCAAAATCTTATGTCAGTGTACAGTCAATATAAAATTGTTAATGAGATATTGTACTTTTTTTCTTATCAAGTTTTCAAAATCACTGTATTTCACACTTAGCACAAAGCCTAATTCTGAAAAATCACATTTCTAGTGACTGTTGAGCTACAGCCACACGTGACTGGGCTACCAGACTGACAGCATTAGAAATTCAGCACCTTAGAATTAGGGGCCGCACTGACCTGGACTCAACAGACAAGCCTGGATGGTACACAGTGATTGAGAAAGCCTTTCTTCCTACCTACAACATGTCTTCAGTATGAGCATCTCAAGAGATACTAAAGAGAGTATGGAAAGTGGAGATTTCTTCTGTGTAATACCTGCTCTGGAGGCTGGGCCAAAATTCTCGCTTGAGAAATGTTTAATTCCCAGTGACTCTAAATTCTTAAAATGATTATCTCCACCAGGCCATGCCCGTTCCTCCTATATTTATTGCCTACCAGAGAGCCCTCCTAATTCATGTTCTGGCTGCAGGGTCTCAGCGAGCTTCATTTTGCTTCGAGCAAGAACATTCTGTGCTCCACCCCAGACATTTCATAGTCAAAGATGTAGCCAGTATATATTCTCATGGACACAGGCCTGCCACTTTCTTTGCAGGAGTGTTGCTAACCTATTAGAAGCAGCCATGGTTCATTTGCTATTCTAGAAACCGTCTTTAGATCTTCATACTGTAGTAGCTATTTCATTAACTCCTGTACTTATTTCTGCCTAATCACCTTACATGGCTTTTTGGCTAAAGAACAAAACTGTGTAGAGCCAGGCGTCATGCTGTTAGAGGGTCATTAGTCCCGCTCAAATTCAGATCAGCTATAGATCTTACCTTGAAAGCAGCATGACTCGTCCTGTGTGTATAACTCTCCTTATTAAATATCTAAAAGCAATAAGAGTTAGGATAAGCTAAGCATGGTTCATTTCTTCCCGAGATACCATGAATTTGCCTCACTTCTTGCAGAGGGAGGCAGATATTTAATGATAATTTTTATGGGGGATTTTTTTCCCATGATAGCAAAGGGAGAGCTTAATTATAATGCTTCATTAGGAAATGTATCATCTCCCAGGCATATTGCAAGTATTATTAGTCATTCTGCTGTCAATGAGAGAAGGTACTGTATAATTACAAAATTATATTAATATCATCAATAGAGTCAAAATAGCATTTCATAGAATGTTCGAGTAGAAAGCACTATACAGAACACCTGATATCTCAAACTTCCCTGGAGATAAGAATCACTTGGGATATTTTAATAATAAAGAGTCTGTGGCTCCATCCAAACCAACTGAATCAGAATCTCAGAGGATGGGCCTAGGAATTTCAGAGGTGGGTTTAACAAGCATGAGCACCTGGGCTTGATCTTACCAGGAAGTTAAGGGAACACTGAAGCCCCCTACCTTGGCTTTACAGACGAGGGCACTGGGGATCAGAGAGATGGAGAGATTTAATGGATTTCAGACAGGTACCGTCCATCATATGGGAATGGAACCCACCTCTCCTGAACCCAATTCAGGAATTTTCCAAGACATCAGGGCACTGCATTAGAGTGAAAATAAAACTGAAAATCATGATTAGTTTCTGTCTATATATTTTAAAAGGAAGAACAAATAGTGTACTTCTCCAGGGGTAGATTGTATTTAATTTTGAGTGTAATCTATACGATTCAAGAAAATCCATGAAAAAGTGTATATATGTGTACACATTCCATTTCTAGTTTGTCTTAGGTCATCTTTAGTAAACTACAGTCTTTTCACTGATCCTTTAAATACTCCATGTGTATTAATTGTCACTCTTTTGAATTTTAATTCTTTTTGAGTTGAGTTAGTCATTCAAGTACATATCCATTTGCTTTGAATAATCAAGTTCTTACTTTATCTTCTGTTTTCTATGAAGAAATTGGGCTATCCTTCAACAAGTAACTTGTTTTTTAAAATTCAGCAAAACAAAAGAGATTATTATCTTTCCTCTACTGGAGAAAAAGTATGGTTTGAAAATTTAATGAGAAGTGTTTTCTCTACATCAGAACATTAATTGAACAATCGCCTTAATATAATTTTCTTTGTTTCCACAGATTGTCCAAAACCTCCAAATATTCCCATGATCATGTTGGGGGTTTCGCTGGCTATTCTTCTTATTGGAGTCGTCCTACTGTGCATTTGGAAGCTCCTGGTGTCTTTTCATGATAGGAAAGAAGTTGCCAAATTTGAAGCAGAAAGGTCAAAGGCCAAGTGGCAAACGGTATGCGCACACCTAGGGGCTAGCTACTCCTTGTCCTGAGGAAAACAAGGGGTGTTGGATTTCTTCTGCAGTAAGAGTTAAACTGTCACATTCTTTCTGTGCTCCTCTCACCACGTCCCCAGAGCTGGTTTCTGTTCTGCTTTGGGGACAAAGGGACCTCTGTCCATTATCTGGAACTCAGTCCTCACAGCATTCATTTGTCTCTCATTGCAATGAAGATTTCCCCTAAAGAGTCTCATGAAACTCCTTATACTGTGAGCTGCTTAGGAACATCAAGGCAATACATTTTATTCTTTACCACCAGAAGGTTCCTGCAGGCCCCATTTGACAAGCATACATGCTACATCTAAACATTTCCATAAATCGGCTGTTAGAGCTAATGGAAGAATGTTCAGGAGTAGTATGACGGTTCATGCCAATTTCCATGGAAATACTCATTACTCATAATAGGTTAAAAAAGTAAGGCAAGAAGACTTTTAAAATACCATCCAGTTAGCTTTTCTGAATAGCATCCATTTTAAACAGCTACCTGAGGAGGGGGGGAACCTCCAAAGTATCGACTTTTAAATATATGTACTCAGTAGATATAATTTATGTGTCTTCTCTTCACAGTGGGCAAACACAAAACAGGACTCCAATTTTCTGTGTTTCTTTTCCACAGGAGAGATAATTACATTTCTAGAGGCCCATAGAAACAATTTCATGGTTTTAATTTCATCTCTCTCTCCCTAATGGTGTGTCCAGCTATCTGATAGCAATTACCTTACACTGCTGGTTCTTAAAACCATGATATCACTGGAGAAAATACAGGCAAATTCAATGTTCCTTTGGGTTCATCTCTCCAAACACTTGATGTTAACACTTTTTTCTCTAGTGCTGGAATGATACCTTCCATACCTAGAGCAAATGAAATTTTCTGTTTTAGGTACATTTATCTTAATAAGGGATGTTATATCTTATGCAGTTATTTTGAAATAAATATAATATATGGTGCAGGGCAATAGACCATGAAAATTTTTTCTACTTTATCTTCCCATTAAAAATACCTTTAGATGCAACAACCAAATGCAGTGTGTGGATCTTGTTTAGATCTTGATTTGAGCACTCTAACTAATATATATTTTTTGACAGCTGGAAAAAAGTATAGACCTGGGTATTAGACTGATAGCAAGAAATTATGGTTAATTCAGTTAGGTAGGATAATGGCTGGAGAAGGCAATGGCACCCCACTCCAGTACTCTTGCCTGGAAAATCCCATGGATGGAGGAGCCTGGTAGGCTGCAGTCCATGGGGTCACTAAGAGTTGGACACGACTGAGCGACTTCACTTTCACTTTTCACTTTCATGCATTGGAGAAGGAAATGGCAACCCACTCCAGTATTCTTGCCTAGAGAATCCCAGGGATGGGGGAGCCTGGTGGGCTGCCGTCCATGGGGCCGCACAGAGTCGGACATGACTGAATTGACTTAGCAGCAGCAGCAGGATAATGGCATGAGGCTTTGATAGAAAATAATTAAGGTTTACAGTAAAAAGGAAGTGAAAACTGGGTTTGCCCTTAAATAATTCAGCCAAAAGAGAGAGAGAGGAATAGTTGAAGTAACTGTGGTAAAATCTCGATAACCCCTGAATCTGGGTGATGGGTTGACAGAGGTTCACGATATGACTTTCCTCTTCTTTTGTGTATGTGTGGACTTTTCCTAATTAAACAAAATCCTTAGTAATGTAAAGTGAGGATTTGCAATGAAGATATAATTTTCTATCTCTAATGAGGTAAAAATGTAACCTGACAAGTTAGTTTGGTGACTTAGAACCCAGTACTATGAAGCCAAAGTATTGAAGCAATTAACTTCACCTGACTCCCTGGCCATAAATGTTGTTTTTAACTCTCACCAACTGTCAAGAAAATGGCTGCAAGGGGTCAGAAGGCAACCAGGTTAAACAATGTGATTAGTGTGTTCATGTCAATCTCAAACCCCCAATCCATCCCTTACCCACCCAACCCGTTTCCCCAGTAACCATAGGTTCATACACACTACTACTGTAAAACAGGTAACCAACAAGGACCTACTGCATATAGCACAGGGAACTCGATTCAGTATTCCGTAATAACCTAAATTGGAAAGATTTTTGGAAAAGAAGCAGACAAGAATGTGATTAAGTTAGTACAAAATGCAATAGCAATAGTTAGTTGAAAGACCACGAGCCCTAGGCAGTAGTCTTGATACTCCCATTTTTGAATGTAAGAAAATTGAGGCTCAGAAAGGATAAGAGATTTCCCAAATTGTTGCTTTATGATGGAGCTGAAATCCTAATTGCAGCCTTTTCTTCCAAGCACAGCCTTGACCATCCTAGAAATAATAAGCAGGTGTTCTGAAAACAAGCACTTGGGCAATTATATGATGTGTATCTACTAACCAGCATTTTTTCATGTTCTCCTACAAAGGCATGAATCCTGACAAATGATTAATATCTTAAAAATAACATTTTAATTAACAGTTAATTTCCCCCCAAACATGAATTGTTTTCCCTCAGGATATAGAACATGACTGAAATTCAGATGCTGAATTTTTGTTGTCTCTTCACCGAAAGTGGAATTAAAATATGCATTAAACAGATAAAAGCATAAATGAAAAGTATTATTCCCTGTTAAATTGAGTTTCTTTGAATAACAAATGTTTGATGTTCTTGACTAGATAATGACTGGGTCATAATTACTCACTTGGATGCAAAAGAGGTTTAATTCAAATTATTCAATTCAGATTTCACTAATATGTCCTATTTGGGAAAAAAAAAAAGAATGCTGCTCAGTGCATCCATTTTCAGGTTTTTTGATTTGATTTTGTTTTTATCTAAAACCTTTTGCCTCTTGAAGAACTGAATTTGGTCTTCAAACCCAGAGGATCTCAAGGGACAACAGTGGGATCTTCCGATCCCTAGGCCCCCATTAGACTCTAAAGGTGATAGAGCTCTGGATAAGAAAGAGCTTTATTCTTGCCTCCTAAAATATTTCATTCATCAACTATAAAGAAAGGTTACCTCTTATTACACTTTTAGAAATAACCCCCCATCCATAGTCTTTATGAAAACACAAAGGGAAGATATTTAAATCCATTTTTGATTAGACATTTTTTTCTAGGATGACAAGTCATTAACTAAAGGCGAAAAATGTTCAGTCTGACATTCGTTACAGTCATGGATTGATTTTGCACTGTGCTAAGCAAATCAGGTCTACATTTGGCAGTTAGGCAGTCATTAAGGCAGCTGTGGGTCATGACAGAGAGCTTTCTTATTACCACTTTTTCAAGCTCAAAAAATGTGCCATTACATTTGTAAAATCCACAGCCTAAATTAGCACCGCCCAGAACTCCTGGGGGAGTCAGCCTAGTGACTCCAGAGGGTTGGAGGAAAACTGACCTTGTTTAAACAGTGCAGGAGGGCAGATCCACCAGAAATGGAGCCAGACACAAGCCCGTGTCTCAGCTGGAAATCCTAGGCAGAGAGGCTGCCACTGGCACGGCTCTCAAGGAGGCAGTGCTGGGCATCACCCCACTTTCTCCTGCCAGCAACATTTCATTTGAACTCATCCTTCTGAGGATCATCAGCTGAGGCTGGCAAAAACTCTACTGGCCCGCATCAAAAGTATTTGCTTTTACCCTAGCTTTAAGCTTCCACCTTACCTCCTACTATGTTGGGATCTGCTTCATCCACCACCCTTGTTAGCATGCCCAGACCCTATGACTACCTTTGGAAGAGACCTCCCCCAACCTGCCCCCACCAAATATTGTAAACTTGAAATAAAAAAAAGTTGTTTCAAAACACAGAAAGAAAATTGCACAATCAAAATGAAACATTCAACAAAATATCTGCAAATAGCATTGTGTATCCAGTCAATTGCAACTCAAGTCACCTCCTTTGTTGTGCATATCAGCTGTGTTTAGTGTGAGATGTGGGATGCCTGACATGATCTGGGATGGGATCCACAAAAGAGCTCCTAGTCCTACAAGCTCTGCCCTGGCCCTACTCACAGCTTGTTTCCTCTTACACAGCGTCTGGTTTCCTAAGTTCCTCAATTCCTCCAGGACAGTGCCCCACCCATTATTCCCAGCCTTCACATCTCATTTTTTCCCATCTTTCCTCTTCAGTCAAGTCCCTTATTCTTCTGTACCCAACTTAAACTTACTAGTTTGCAATTAAATTAATCTTAAATTTAATAGAATTCCACACATGAATTTTTTTTGTGAACAAGACTCTGCTTGCATCTAAGACCACATCCATCTGCCATATACCCTCCAAATCTCGAGTTCTTATTGCAGTAGGACTAAATAAGGACTGGAGAGTCCTCATGATTATCCAAGCTGACCTCAGGAGTAGAAGCAATATAGTGACTTGGCCTTCACTTGTCACCCACCACCAGGGAACCTCTTGTTTATTTGCCCTCATTACTGAGATAGCATCTCTCTGCAAAGGCACATGGACAAAAGTAACATGTTGCTCAGTCAGAGGTAGGCCACTGGCTCTGGGCAACACAGAAACAGGAGCAGGTGTGATTTCTCTTCACAGTGAAGATACTGCAGTGCATCCGAGGGAAACAAGAGGGAGAGGCCAGAGAATGGTTTTCAATTTTACTCAGTTCTTCTGAGAGCTGAGAAAGCAAATACAATTGAATTGTGGGTTGTTTTTTTTTTTTTTTCAAATCTGTGCCTAGAAAATGCTACCATCTCTGCCATTCAGGGGATAAAGAGATCAAAGTATGATAATTTGGAGGGTCAGAGGTGGCACCCAGACTCCATACATACTCAAAAATGGATTTGGAAATGCTGTGCTGAAATCCAAAGCCCAGAAGTGGGGCATATCTTTAGCACCCTATCCAGGACCTTAAAAAAAGGAAATTCCAAATGCAAATAAGTTATATGTAAGTAGAACTGATGCTGAAGCTAAAGCTCCAATATTTTGGCCACCTGATGGGAAGAGCTGACTCCTTGGAAAAGATCCTGGTGCTGGGAAAGACTGAAGGCAGGAGGAGAAGGGGACAGCAGAGGATGGTTGGATGGCATCAGCGACTTGATGGACATGAGTTTGAGCAAGTTCTGGGAGCTGGTGATGGACAGGGAAGCCTGGTGTGCTGCAGTCCATGGGGTCGCAAAGAGTCAGACATGACTGAGCAACTGAATTGAACTGATGAAAAGCGGAGTTTTTTGAGCATTTACTGTGTGCCAGGTACCTGCTGAAGTACGGTCCTCATGGACCAGGTGGGCACTTTGGTAATCCCTCTTATGGACGAGAATGCCAAGGTTCAGAAGTGCTTAAGTAAGGTTACATGGTAGAGCTGGGTTTGAACCCAGGCTCTCTGAAGCCAAAGTCTGCATGCCCAACCCTGGGGAATGGGAAGGAAGGAAATGTTCCTTATCCAGACATCTCGTGCCTGCATGGAACAATGAAACTGAAGGAGAGAAGTTGGAGGCTCAAGGTGAGCATTTATTCAAACACCTAGAGAGCTTTGGGCTGTCTGGTCCCAGTGATGGCACCTGGGAACACATCTACAGTCCAGACAGAGCAATTGAATTATCCAGGCTTTGCACACAACCTTTCTACTGCCCTGGGGGCAACGCTGTTTTGCCCAATCCTCTTGGGGACCAGTACTCTGTCATGAGCCTGGCATCCCACATGCCCATCTCTTGTGACTCTCTCCTTCCCACACTGTTATTCTCTAGCCAGGGAAAGCCACCAAATTCTTTTTACTATCTACTAGCAGGTGTTGCCTGGAAAATCCCATGGACGGAGGAGCCTGGTAGGCTGCAGTTCATGGGGTCGCTAAGAGTCGGACACAACTGAGCGACTTCACTTTGACTTTTCACTTTCATGCATTGGAGAAGGAAATGGCAACCCACTCCAGTATTCTTGCCTGGAGAATCCCAGGGACGGGGGAGCCTGGTGGGCTGCCGTCTATGGGGTTGCACAGAGTCGGACACGACTGAAGTGACTTAGCAGCAGCAGCAGCAGGTGTTTGCTGTCCCAAGAAGCTAGTTGTAGCTCCTTCTGAAATTTGGTCTCATTTCGGCAAGATTATTTGTGCTCTAGTTTGATGCTTCTCATCATCTCAATGTATTTCTTAAAGGTAGATACTACGTCCATTTCTTAAAGGTGGATACTTTTCTTTCTTTTTACCTTTTTATTTTGTATCGGATTGTAGCTGATTAACAATGTTGGGATAGTTTCCCGGGCACAGCAAAGGAACTCAGCCATGCATATACATGTATCCATTCTCCCTCAAACCCCCTCCCCTTCAGGCTGTTACATAATCTTGAGCAGAGTTCCCTGTGCTATACAGTAAGTCCTTGTTGGTTATCCATTTTAAATATAGCAGTGTATGCTTGCCCATCCCAAACTCCGGACTATCCCTTACCCCAGCCCTCCCCCCAGTAACCATAAATTGGTTCTCTAAGTCTGTGAGTCTGTCTCTGTTTTGTAAATAAGTTCATTTGTATCATTTCTTCTTAGATTCAGCATATAAGGGAGATCATACCATATTTCTCTTTCTCTGTCTGACTTCACTCAGTGTGTATGTCATTCATCTTTGTATGCTTCTAGCAGTTCACTTTTCCTATTTTTATCTTTCACATTTTAATTTTGGGTCACCTGTTGGTTCATTCTGTTCATTTGATAAATTCTGAGTGCCTGCTGTGGGCTAGTTGAACTGTTTTCAGCTCTGGTAAAACAGCAGCGAACAAAGCAGCCATTTTTTGTTCCATGTGCATTTCCAAAAATCCATGATTTAGTGCATTTCCAAAAAGGGTAAGATTTTTAGGATACAAAATTATTTTTCATAATAAAAAACAGTGAAGTAAAGTATATATCTTTAAATGCTAAAAGTATGACATATCAAATTAATCAAAATTATTCAAATATTTTCCAAGATTAAGCCTAACTTTCTTTTTCCAATGGGTAATGTACACTGAAATTATTTAGATATATTAAAACTGTGTAGTAACAAAATATACATACTTTCATTTGAACCATTTTTTTTTTCTTTTTTAGGGAACCAATCCACTGTACAGAGGCTCCACCAGTACCTTTAAAAATGTAACCTATAAACACAAGGAAAAACAAAAGGTTGATCTTTCCACGGATGGATAGAACTGCTTTATGCACAGACAAATTTTGTTTCACTGATATGAAATGTTATTGCACTATTTAATTTTTCTCTCTTTGTTGTTTTAAGGTTGGTTTAAGATAATAATAGGTCATTTGGAGGTCAGTCATATTCTGTGTGAAGGTTAGAGATGATGTTGACAGTTTCAAAATAAGAAGAGAAATATCCTTAGCAAAGGGGTGACTTTGGGGATCATTTCAAAAATACTAACTCTGTTGCATTAATGCCTCAAAAAATCATCAAAATGATTCATGAAGGCCTGATTTGCATTTGAAAAATGTTTGAAATTAGAATCTCATTTATTACAGAAATACAGCTACCTGAAGTCTTTGTCTCAGCAAAGTCACAAAGTCCATATGCCACATTATATAGTCAAATTTGCCAATGAATTCTAAACTTTTAGTAAATCTGCCCTTTCCTAAAGGAAGATTTTTTTCTTAACCAATGAAAAAAATGAGATACTGACTTTTACTTAAGCTACAAGATATAGTTCTCCTAAAGATGCTCCTCATGTAAGAATGAAAATGAAGTATTAATAATTTCTACAGATTTGAATGTGCCTAAAAGTCAAATATTTTTTTGTTTTACAGATGAAGAAAAAGTAATTTATAGATTAGGTAGTCACCAGTAAAAAACAAAAATAACAAGCCTATCATTAGATTATGTTTAATGACCTGAAAAATAAACTTCTACATTCAGTTTCCCTATTGACCCTGAGTTTTCAGACTATTATCCTTCTGTATTTCTCAACCCATTTAACTCAGTTTCACAGTCATGTAAACCCTGTAAATTTCATATGAAAGTTTTAATTTCTTGTCAAAAATTTTAAATAGTGAGATAGCTTATTCAAATTGAGCTCCAATAACACAAAAGGACCATGCATTAAACCAAACACATCAAGAATACACAAGTCTCCTGTGAGTAATAGGCTTACTTAAATCTGTATGCTTTTTCCATTTGCATAACCCAGCTTGCATATTTCAGTTGCATATGGTGAATATGCTACTTGAAAAAGTTGGATTTTACTTGCAAAATACATGTGGGTAATTAGGGATTCACAGGTTAATTGAAAAGATGAACTCCGTAGAATATTATTCCTTATAGTTAATACTGCTTCACAAAGCACTTTCATCTCATTGATCCTTGGAAGGAAACTAAGCCTCAGAGAGTGGGTGAAACTGGTCTGGAACTGAGATCTTCTAGCTCCAAGCTGCTGCTTCTGTCCACAGTGTGAGACTGACTCTTACCAGTGAAACGACAGAAAGATTTTGTTAGTTAAGTGATAACTGCCATTTGTTTGAAAATGTAGTGGCTAGACAAATAGCACTTAAACTACTGGAATGTAGATGAGGTCTTGTACTTTTGTGCAATGTTTATTATCTTTGAGAAAATTGAAATGTGAAGCCTTTTACTAGGTGAGTAGTTCATTAGGTAATGGAGGCTTCCTGTTTATCCACTGAACTGGCACAGAATAATCTATGATAAGTCTCTTCCATTCTGTCAGAGAGTTTGGTACACAATTTGCTCACTTAGAGACTTTTTTTTTTTTCAGGTTTCTAAATAACTCAGGTAAATTAGACACTTGGGGAGTATACAGTTATACTAAAAGAATTACTAAACAATCACTTGGGAAACCTGAAGGGCTGATGTACCCATGCATTCCTGACTGAAGCCCAGGGTTGGTGGGAAATCTCAAGCAATAAGGAAGTTGCAATTCCAATGACACAACGGTGGTATTCATCTCTACGTGTGATATTTTTGTATTCTACTAGAATGGGATTTTAGGATATTTAAATTTCCTTTGTGTGTATATTGGGGAAGGTAGAAAAAAAATCTGCTATTTCTCTGCATCCTGTTTTGACCAAAGGCTGGACCTTGCAAAGGTCAAAACATTAACAGTAGTACTTCTGTTCACTGAAGAGTTATGTTACATGAAGATATAATGTTTTGTTTTGTTTGTAAGTTGCTTTATTGTATTTTGCATTGACATAAATAAACATCATAATTTAAACAATGAACCTTAGATGAATGATAATTCCTTTTATTTACCTGGCACAAAATCCTCTTCTTGGATTTCTGTATTCCTGGGTGACCTGTTCTGACCGCTTTGCTGGTCTCAGCCAAGGAGAAGAGCAGAAAGAGGCAGCCACTGAAGGCAGGAGACAGCAGGTTGTCGGCTGTAATCTGCTGCAAGTCTACAATACTGACATCACGAGGTTTTTAAGCAGGTCTGGACATTACCCCCACATTGTGTAAAATCAAGTTCTTTAGGGTGTTTGTGCTGAATTGTGATTCTCGCCCCCAAATTCACAATCTGACGTCTTAATCAGAATATGGCTGCATTTGGAGCTAAGAAATTTAAAGAGGTGAGTTAAAATGAGGTCACTCTAAGCTGATATGATTGGTGTCCTTATAAGAAGAGATTAGGTCACACAGATGCACAAAGAGAAGACCATATAAAGACAAGGGGAAAGTTAAAGTGAGGTCGTGTCCGACTCTGCGACCCCATGGACTGTAGCCCACCGGGCTTCTCCATCCATGGGATTTTCCAGGCAAGGATACTGGAGTGGGTTACCATTTCTTTCTCCAGGAGGTCTACCTGACCCAGAAATTGAACCCAGGTCTCCCGCACTGTAGGCGGACACTTTACTGTCTGAGCCACCATGGCAATCAGGAGAGAGGCCTTGGAAGAACCTGCCAACAGCCTGGTCTTGAACTTCTAGCCTCCAGAATTGTGAGAAAATAAATTGCTTCTCTTTAGGCTCCCCAGTCTGTGGCACTTTGTTATGGCAGACCCAGCAAACTAACAAATAGTCAGCTAGTGCTGTCTTCCTGAGCATCCATCTGTAGCCTTTGTGGTGTGATGCTTATTTTTCAAATCAGAAAAATTAAGCAGAGAGGGACCAAATGCTCACAAAGGAAGTCAGCTTAGAAAAAGTCCTTTCTCTCAGAAAAGAAGACCCCTTCTTTACAAAAAGACAGGGGAACTCAACTTAAGCATGCTAATATTCAGAAACAAAATGCTTCTTGTAGACTAAAGGCCAGATGTCTGGAAATCTGGAAACTGTTCCCATTTTGAATAGTCCTGAGAAAGTCACTTTTCTGCTTGGTTTTTCCATCTGTAAAATGGTAGCAGTGCCTGTCTCTTCTAGCACCTATAACAATCTCTGATACATAGTAGGGGCTCAATGAACTCATTCAGTCAGTTTTGTTGAGTACCTAATGTATGCCAGACATATTTCTTATGGATTCAGCAATGAACAAAATAACCAGTCTCTATGCTCCCAAGTCAGGAAGCATAGAGGAAAAAAATATGAACAAATATATGTATTTCTTTATCCCAAACAAGTAAATATACACTATCAGGGTACTGATCCAGTTTATGTAAACCCCAGAGCCACTTGGCTCTACCTGGCCCCCCAAGTCTAAGCTGAGAGTCACCCCAGCATCAACCCACACAGTCTTCTTGGGGGTAGAGCCACAGTTTTCCACTAACTCACCAGGGGTCAAGGGCCACAGCAAGTCTTGTGCCCAAGTCCAGAGTGGCAGCTGGACCTGGGAGAGAAAGCAGAAACATTAAAAGAAGAATGCACTAATTGGTCGATCTGAACTGAGCTGTTAAGCGGAAGGGAGAGAGCATGCTTTCCCGGCTGGGTTTGAGGAAGAGACAGTAAATTTTGGGAAAGAGAGACAAAAAAGTCTTTGTGGAACGTGACTATGTCTGGGCAATATTGAGAATGAGGTACACGGGGGTGGGAGCAGTTGGATATTCTTTTTTAATTGGAGGGAAATTGCTTTATACAGTTGTATTGGTTTCTGCCACGCAACAACCTTTAAAAGCATTCGTCCTTTTGGGCCTGCTGCTCTCTTGATGAAGGCAGCCTGCAGGGCTCCAAGGCAGGAGTAAGAAGGCCCAGCTCCATGAGAATCTCAGCAGAGTCTGCATGATACATTAATCTGGCCCATGTTTCCCCTTGTCAACACCAGAAACAATCATGCCCCAAAATACTCCTGTGAAACCCACCAAATGGAAGACTCCAGATCCCCCAAAGCAACCAAGAGTCTTCTGAGTTGCTCTCTTCTTCCCCTCCCCATATCCATTTCTTGCAGTACTTCTTGAAGGGACAAGACACTAGAGAAGCAATCTAGCCAATATTAGTCTATAACCGAGGGAGTAACCTTTGATCTCTCCAAAGGGTAAGTGTATTTAAATGTTGCTCATTCATAATGGGAGAAGGCAATGGCACCCCACTCCAGTACTCTTGCCTGGAAAATCCCATGGACGGAGGAGCCTGGTAGGCTGCTGAGGGGTCGCTGAGGGCTGGACACGACTGAGCAACTTCTTTCACTTTTCATTTTCATGCATTGGAGAAGGAAATGGCAACCCACACCAGTGTTGTTGCCTAGAAAATCCCAGGGACAAGGGAGCCTGGTGGGCTGCCATCTATGGGGTCGCACAGAGTCAGACACGACTGAAGCGACTTAGCAGCAGTAGCAGCAGCAACATTCTTAATGATTTCGTATCATCCTCATTTTATGGGAATCTAAAACTCCTTATTCAGAAGGAATAAGAAATAGGAATTGAATGAAACATGGTAAATAGAAAGTCTTTTATTAAATTTCACTGTACAGGAACAGATTCAACACAGCTATAAAGCAAGGAAACTTAAGGGGCCGGGATCTCTTTTACTAGGTCAGCTGGGCTTGGATGCCCTGGTACTAAATGAGTGAAGTTTTGTATGAGGCTTCAGTAGTCAGAATAGTGGGCAGTGGTTGATAGTCCTACTACCTGGACCAAGACATAAATTCTTCTGAGCTGTGGACTGTGGGCTGTTAAATGCTGCCTTTCTTGTGCTTTGGAAGCATTCAAATGTGAGTCGCCCTAGGCTGAGTGAAGGTCAAATATCTGATCTTCAGTTCTACCCCGCCCTGGCTGCACAACCAATGAGAGAGCTGCATAAGCAACTCGGAAATTTTTCCTCTCTTTAGCTTGTCCTGGAGCCAGACCCTGGGAGGCACAGATGTGACTCACACACACTCGTTGGTCATGAACAACTTCAAGGCTTTACAAATCCCACCAAAGTCAGTTTGAAATTTCAATCTGTTCCTTGTAATTTCTAAGTACACATTTAATGAGGAGACTGACTGCTCAAAAAGGATATGCTTTCTCAGCCTGAAATGTGTTTACATTCATGGTCCTTGTGTAGTAGCCAACCTAGTTCCAACTCAACAACAAGACAGTGCATCATGAAACTCCATTGTCAATAACTGACTGGGGAAAAAGTCACTATGTATTTTTCTTTCTTTCAGCTGGATTCACTAGACCTGCTACTGATGCATGTTTGTGTGTACATATACTCCGGTACTCTTGCCTGGAAAATCCCATGGACGGAGGAGCCTGGTAGCCTGCAGTCCATGGGGTCACGAAGAGTTGGACACGACTGAGCAACTTCACTTTCACTTTTCACTTTCACTTGGAGAAGGAAATGGCAACCCACTCCAGTGTTCTTGCCTGGAGAATCCCAGGGACAGGGGACCCTGGTGGGCTGCCGTCTATGGAGTGACTTAGCAGCAGCATACATACATATATATTTCTTCTTTATTTTAATACATGTATCTTACCTGGCTTACAAGGTTTCCCTGGTGGTTCAGCAGTAAAGAAGCCACTTACAGTGCAGGAGACGTAGGAGACACGATTCGCTCCCTGGGGTGGGAAAACCCCCTGGAGGAAAGCACGGCAACCCACTCCAGTATTCTTGCCTGGAGAATCACACGGACAGAGGAGCCTGGTGGGCTGCGATCCATAGGGTCACAAAGAATCAGACACAACTGAAGCAACTGAGCACACACACGCAGGCACATCTTACTAGAAACATCTATTATTTTAATTGAGGTATTGTTTATTTCTTATTTTAATAGATGTAACTTACTAGCATTATATAACTTGTATTGTTATTAAAAATAGGTAATACCTACTGTTCCAAAAGTTTTATATAGGCTAACACATACAGAGCCCACAATCATCCTATGGAATGGTATTATTGCTGCTGCTGCTGCTGCTGCTAAGTCGCTTCAGTCGTGTCCGACTCTGTGCGACCCCATAGACGGCAGCCCACCAGGCTCCACCGTCCCTGGAATTCTCCAGGCAAGAGCACTGGAGTGGT
>SJYT01068439.1:0-14486 GCA_006410635.1 Cephalophus harveyi | reverse complement strand
GATAAGGACATAATGACAATAAAAGTCATCATTCATTGATTACTATAGCCAGCATTATGTAAAGCATATTATGCATCTTACTGTGTCTAGTTCCTGAGAGGTTGTATTGTTTTCCCCACTTTACTGAGAGAGAAACAGCTGTTAAGAAAACTGAGGCTTGCCCAGGGTTACTAAATTTGTAAATACTCAGGGCAGGGTTTGGACCTGAGGCCATCACTCCAATGCTTCAGTCTTAAAACACCAAACAGTCCTGAAGGTCACTGACAATGCTTACCTTGGGCTCAGCCCACTCCTCTGCCCTCCCAGTAAGTCACAGCTACTAATCCAAGCCTGGTAGGATAGGTCTTAGAGTTGCTTTCCCAGATGTAATCATGGATTTTCACTGAACTACGTAGGCTTACCTGCAGGGTGATGATAAGCGTCACTGCAAAGTAAAGCGCCTTCTCGGGCATGGGGCTCTAACCAGCGAAGTTAGCAAGGTTGCGTGTCAATGTGAAGCACATAGAGCTCAGTTCTCCTTGCAGAGCCCTGCCTGCCACCTTTTAAGTCAGATGCCTCAGAGGTCTGCCACTATGCACACGGAGGAGGCATCCACATCAGGAGTTCTGGAGGGAAAGTTAAGGTCTTGGAGGAGGGGTCTTAGCATGTCAAGGAAACTTCTGTCAGCAGCCAAGACTTCCGCGTCCGCAGGGGTGTTCTCTGAGAATGCCGGTGCTCCACGTGGCGTAGGCGGACTTGCTTGTCTGATGGGAGAGCCCTGTCTTCCTCCAAGTCCTCGCTGAGCGCACACACTGCTGTCCTCACGGGCCCTGCTGCCCTCGCGGCTGCGCTGGAAGAAGGTGGCACCTCGCGAGCTCTTGTCCAGCATCCCCAGGGGCCCTGCCTCCTGGAGGAGACAGAGACTTGGAGGGGAAAGTGGCCAGTGCCTCCCTTTGCTAGCTAACTAGTTCCCAAGGAGAGGCAGAGGTGGAGATGGGGCGATGGAGGTGGCAGTAGTAGCCAGAAAATGATAATGCCTGTGATTCTCCACTGTGGGTAATTCTGAAGCTCTTGGCTTTTGTTTTGTTTTGTTTTAAAGAAGTGAGTGGTGATACATGTTGTGATTAGTCTTTTAAATATTAAAAATGATAACTACCATTTGCTTAAAATTTCTTTAAAGAGTTCTCTTAGGTTACACTGTTTAAAGTGCTAGAATTCAAGTTGTAATCACCTTTATGAAATGTCTTACAAAAAAGCACTTTAACACTATTAATAAACTTAACAGTTATTTCATAATTTTACCGTGTGATCAATAATTATTGTTTCATACTTTTTAAAAATAAGAACTATGCCTTTTTTTCTTTGTTTATTTATCTCCTTTTGTAATAAATGACATTATTCTACTATGTTCTCTGTGTGTGCATGCTAAGTCGCTTCAGTCGTGTCTAACTCTGTGACCCTATGGACTGTCGCCCTCCAGGCTCCATGGGATTCTCCCATGTTCTCTACAGAATATTACTAGTTTTATAAATACTGCAGTGGGAAAATGAAATTTTAAATTAAGCAGACTAGCTATTAAATGTATCTTGCATAGTTTTGGTATATTAAACATCTACTTCATTGATTTCAAGAAGTGTGTCAGATTTTGCAAACTCTTCTACTAAAAAGATAGACTTGGGGAAGAAAAGTAGGAATAAAAGAAGATTAAAAATACTGGGCATAATAAAAGATATGAATCTGTCATAGAGGCAAGAAAAATACACAATGCTTTTCTTTCTGAAGCTTTCTTGGTCATGTTCATTGTTTGGCTTATCCAAATCTAGTTTTCATTTTAAGAGATAACCAGTTTATGCCTTACTAAAATTTCATGATTCATTCAAAAACTTGAAAATGATTTCAGTTCCAGATGGACACAGGAAAGGATACACAGTAATTTTTATGTCTCAGCTGCAAAACAACTTTCCCGGCACTCAGTGTTACCATTTACTATCTTATACTTAGATGTAGGCAGTAATGGGATGTGAACATTTAATTGTGTTTAACCTCACACACTTAGAGTCCACAGGGAAGAGACAATGATCAGACAGATTCTCCTGTCCTCACCCCGGTTCTGTTTATCACCACTGCAAGTGTTCTCACCTATTTCCTGGAGTTGTTGTGAGAATTAACTGAAACAATACGTTAAAGTAGTTGACATAGATAATAAATGTGCAGTAAATGATAATTGTATTCAGTCACCGAGTGCCTCCAATAATCACTTTCTGTCAAAAAAAACAGAATAGCCAAGGCTGAAGTCCGGGTATAATTAGAGAACTGAGGAAGGGGGGAGGCAAAACAGACAGCAAATTTCAAGGGAAAACACATGAAGCTCATGAAAAAGAATAACAGAGACAAGTCTGTGATACCACGAGCTAGATAACGCAAGAGCTAGATAACGCAAAACAGGTATCAGAGAGTAACCGGAGAATGCTGGTGCCAGGTACGTGACGGGGCAGCCTCCTAAGCCAGCGCATGAAAGAATTCTGTGTAAACTGGAGTCTGACCTGCTAAACCCCGAGGTCTACTGAGGGGGGCCCCTTTGAAAGGAGAGGATCACAGGAGCTGCCTCCAAATGCCAAAAGAAAGACGGGCCCTGTTGATTGGGAAGGCAGAGCACCCAGCTGCGGTGCAGAGGTGAGTGGATGCAGTGAAACGGGTCTCAATCAGGGCTGGGGCAGAGAGCAGAGCCTGGAGCCTGGCAGCCGGAGGGAGTGCAGGGGGTGATGGAAGCCTCGGGGGGCCTGGAGGCATTGCCCAGCTCAGGGGGTGGAGCTGGGGCAGTGTTCCAGGCCTGGGTGTGGTACCCTGCAGGCAACTGCCAGAAGGAGCCCCACCAAGCTGCCATGGGGCATGCAAGGTGCCCCCCTTCCCCGGGGATCCTCAGATACTAGAAGTGAACATGAGCCTCAGAAGAGGTCCATTAGTCTTCCAGACACCATGGTGAAGAATATCACCAATGAAATTCAGGTCTGAATGTTAAGAAGACTTTACTCATAACCCACTGGGTGCTGACACTTGGATGGTTTGGGACTCAAAGGACTGACATATCTGCTATGAAGGGAGAAAATGAAAAACAATTTCAAGCAACATTTCTCAGATTAACATTGCATACCCTTAGAGGTCATCGCTTAGTTCAAAAAATAATTTCACAATGAGGTATCTCACTTAGTCCTTTCCCTAGCCAGTCCCCAAAGAGGGACAGCCCAGAAAACAAATTGCAGGCTTTTCTGAGAAATAAGGAGGCAGTGGGGAAGATGGAGGGGGTTGGGAGAAGAGGAATAATGTAGGTCATGAGGCCTTGCAGGCAAAATTAAGAATGCTAATAGAAATAACAAGGTCACAACTATTTATGATAAACAACGACCACAAGTGACAGATTTTCAGATTTTATTTTTTTAAGACACTCAAGCTAACAAGCCAGGACCAGTTCAGATCTGGGTTTAACCTTTCTTGAAAAATAATTGCTCTTACTAATAAACAGGAATTTGCCTGAATAGAAAGCACAAGTCAAAACATAGAAAGAAAGATGAGGTGAAAAAAGATGCAAATTTTCTATGGCTCATCTAGGTGAGTCACACAACCCCCTCAGGGAGTACAATTACAGGCAGAGGACCAGAGAAAAACCAGAAGGCAGAGTATTTCATCACGCTGGAGGGAGTGGAACTGTATAGAAAGTACAGTCAAGCTACCTGGCTGATTTGGTTTAAGCACAGCATTCCTTTATCTAACAACTGATAACGTTTAACACAGCAGAGGGCAACTGTGCCATCCCCAGAGGTGGAAGTTAAATTACTCTGGAAGTGAAACTAGCAAAAGTCTGCACAAATGGAGATGATTAACCTCCTGTAGAAATCACCCAAGAGACCATATTTGAGTAAGTGACTCAGGAAAATGTAGACATTCACAGATAAAATTAGTAACTGGTTCAAGACAGTGACGGCACTTTCTATTCTATGGTCTAAGCAATGCCAATGGAAGGCAAATAGTCTTCATGAAGACTAGGAAAGAAGGGTGAAGGGTAGCCCTGGTCAGTGTTTTTCCTGTACTGCCTAAGATGGATGGATGGACCAGGAGTGGTGGGCACAGGCATGCCCCGGCCTGAAGAGGGGTGACTGCAGGAGTGCCGGGGCCACTCATCAGGCTTCCCAGGATGAATGCCTAGTGCAGCCCCTCGTCCTTCAAATAGCATTACTGTGACACTGGATGAAAACCCGATATCCCAATGTCAGAATCATTCATAAAATAAGACTATCAGTCTGAAGCATTCTTCTTAAATAAAACACAGACATTGATTTTTTAAAAAAAATTTTTATTGGAGTGTAGTTGATTTACCATGTTTTGTTAGCCTCAGGTATATAGCAAAGTGAATCAGTGATACATATGCCTATGTATTCACTCTTTTTTAAAAGACTCTTTTCCCATAAAGGCTATTACAGAGTATTGAGTGGGGTTCCCTGTGCTATACAGCAAGTTCTCATCAATTATCTGTTCTATATATGGTAGTGTGTATATGTCAACTCCAGTCTCCAAATTCATCCCCTGGTAACCAAAACCCTGTCCTCCACATTTGGGACTCTACTTCTGTTTTGTAAAGAAGTTCATTTGTACCCTTAAAAACAGATATTTTAGCCCAGGCACAGTAATATGCTTCTAAGATTCTATATCTAACTTGGCTGCTCAGATCTGATTGGTTGGTGTTTTCTAAGTTTATTCATTGGTTTTGAATCTACTCATTTTAGCTAAGCGTGAAATACATTATATACTAATCACAAGCACACATACACAATCAATACTCCTTGGGAAAAAGCCAAGCAGAGTTATGAGCCAACGAAAAAAAATGTTGCATATAGATTTCTAGACTTCCTTGTGCTAGTCTTTTTTTCCTGTCTCCTCTTTCTCCTCATCTAAAGCCAATTTAGAAAGTGAAGAGGAGCTAAAAAGCCTCTTGATGAAAGTGAAAGAGGACAGCGAAAAAGTTGGCTTAAAGCTCAACATTCAGAAAACGAAGATCATGGCATCTGGTCCCATCACTTCATGGGAAATAGATAGGGAAACAGTGGAAATAGTGTCAGACTATTTTGGGGGGTTCCAAAATCACTGCAGATGGTGATTGCAGCCATGAAATTCAAAAACGCTTACTCCTTGGAAGGAACGTTATGACCAACCTAGATAGCATATTCAAAAGCAGAGAAATTATTTTGCCAACAAAGGTCCATCTAGTCAAGGCTATGGTTTTTCCAGTGGTCATGTATGGATGTGAGAGTTGGACTGTGAAAAAAGCTGAGCACCGAAGAATTGATATTTTTGAACTGTGGTGTTGGAGAAGACTCTTGCGAGTCCCTTGGACTGCAAGGAGATCCAACCAGTCCATCCTAAAGGAGACCAGTCCTGGGTGTTCATTGGAAGGACTGATGCTGAGGCTGAAACTCCAATACTTTGGCCACCTCATGTGAAGAGTTGACTCATTGGAAAAGACTCTGATCCTGGGAGGGATTGGGGGCAGGAGGAGAAGGGGACGACAGAGGATGAGATGGCTGGATGTCATCACTGACCCGATGCACATGAGTTTGAGTGAACTCCAAGAGTTGGTGATGGACAGGGAGGCCTGGTATGTTACGATTCATGGGGTCGCAAAGAGTCGGACACGACTAAGCAACTGAACTGAACTGAGAGCCAATTTGGAGGTCAAATGTAAATGTGAGAAAAAATATCCCTTAAATTTTTTTTCTTTTACTTTCAAAAAAGATGGACTAACAGGGACAAACCAGATTTACCTTCCCTCCTGCGCCCCCCCCCCAAAAAAAAAATATATATATGAAACTTGATTTTCAAGGCAATGGACACTGGGCATTAAAGGATAGTTATCCCTGAGAGATAGGAAACAAACAAGGTGAGTCATTGTTGAGTTTGCAATCTCTGTATTTGCCTACCTCCAGACCAAAGAAAGAGCCTGGGTTAATGACAGAGACATCAGTGGTTTAATTGATGGGAGGAATCTGACATGTCTGAAGCAAGGTCTTGGAGCAACACCCCCAACAAGTGCATCAGAAGATGAACAAGACAAGGCAGCAGTCTTTGCTACCAGAGGGAGAGGGAAATTGACATCAGCTTGGCTCAGACAGACCAACAGGGGAACATGCCTCTCACTGACCCTTTGATAAACTATCATAGTAGAGAGACCTCTCAAGTATTCAGGCAGTTACTGATTAGACTCTAAGATTAAATGGAAAAGGACAGTCAGGTGAGTAGGGTGTAGGTAAGGATGTGTGAAGAGCAAGAGAACAGCCATCTTGGGTGGCCTGAAGTTACAGTCTTGCAGTTCTCCCAACTTACCTAATTGGCATTTGTAGAACACTCTACCCCCAAACAGAAGAAAATGTGATCTTTTTAAGCACATACGAAATATTTAGCATAATTGGCAGCTACACATATGGACTTAGAGATTGTCATACTGAGTGAAGTCAGACAAAGAAAGACAAATATCATATCACTTTTATGTGGAATCTAAAAAAAAGGGGACAAATGAACTTATTTACAAAATGGAAATAGAGTCATAGCTTAGAAAACAAACATGGTTACCAAGAGAGAAAGGGGGCTAGGAGATTGGGATTGACGCAGACACACTACTATATAGATACTCAATAAGACCCTACAGTAGAGCACAGGAAGCTCTATTCAATACTCTGTAATGACCCATATGGGAAAAGACCCTATAAAAGTAGACATATGTACATGTGTAACTGATTCACTTTGCTGTAGAGTAGAAATGAACATAACATTATAAATCAACTGCACTCCAATAAAAATTCCTTTAAAAGTAAGGGACTTCCCCAGCGGCTCAGCAGGTAGAGAATCCACCTGCAATGCGTGGGACACAGGAGACACAGGTTTGATTCCTGGGTCAGGAAGATCCCCTGGAGTGTGTGTGTGTTGTCACTTCAGCTGTGTCTGACTCTTTGCAAACCTGTGGATTGTAGCTCACCAGTCTCCTCTGTCCATGGAATTCTCCAGGCAAGAATACTGGAGTGGGTTGTCATGCCCTTCTCCAGGGGATCTTCCCAACCCAGGGATTGAACCTGTGTCTCTTATGTCTCCTGCACTGGCATATGGGTTCTTTACCACTAGTGATACCTGGGAAGCATTCCCCTGGAATAGGAAATGGCAACCAACTCTAGTATTCTTGCCTGGAAAATTGCAAGGACAGAGGAGCCTGGGGGGCTACAGGGGTCCCGAGGAGTCAGACATGACTGATGACTAACCACTCAGCACAGATGCTTACAACTGGTATGATATAAATAAACAAGATACTATGACTTTCAAAAAAAGATATTTAGCATAGTAGACCACACTCCTCCAGTCCGTAAAACAAACCTCAATAAATTTAAAAAGACTTAATGTCATACAAAATATGTTCTTCGACCAAAGAAATTCATTAGAAATCAACAGCAAAAAGATATGTGGACAATCCTCAAGTATTTGGAAAGTAAGTAACACTACTAAGTAACCCATGGGTTAAAGAAGAACTTGGAATGAAAGTTAGAAAACATTTTGAACTGAATGAAAGTACAATATACCAGAATCTATAAGATGCCACCAGAGTAGTAAAGGGAGTATGTAGCAATAAGTGTATTAGAAAACAAGAAAGATCTCACCCTCACCCTTCTCCTTCAAGAAACTGAAAAAGAAGAAGAAGAAAAAAAAATCCAAGTAGGCAGAAGGAAAGAAGTAATAAAGATCAAACTGAAATAGAAAACAGGAAAGCAATAGAGAAAATCAATTGCACCAAAATTTCTTTAAGATAAATAAAACGGGAAAACCTTTAGCCAGATTGATGAGGAAAAGAAAAAGAGAAAACACAAGTTACCAGTATCAGAAGGGAGAAGGCAATGGGACCCCACTCCAGTACTCTTGGCTGGAAAATGCCATGAACGGAGGAGCCTGCTAGGCTCTTTAGCCAGATTGATGAGGAAAAGAAAAAGAGAAAACACAAGTTACCAGTATCAGAAGGGAGAAGGCAATGGGACCCCACTCCAGTACTCTTGGCTGGAAAATGCCATGGACGGAGGAGCCTGCTAGGCTGAAATCCATGGAGTCGCTAAGAGTCGGGCAGGACTGAGCAACTTCACTTTCAGTTTTCACTTTCCTGTATTGGAGAAGAAAATGGCATCCCACTCCAGTGTTCCTGCCTGGAGAATCCTAGGGACTGGGAGCCTGGTGGGCTGCCATCTATGGGGTCGCACAGAGTCGGACATGACTGAAATGACTTAGCAGCAGCAACAGCAGCAATATCAGAAGAGAGACTGGTGACATCACTTTAGATTACACAGATATTAAATGCATAAATAAGGAACTATTATGACGAGGACTTCAAGGTGGCGCTAGTGGTAAAGAGCCCACCTAAGAGATCTGAGAGATGTGGGATGGATCCCTGGGTCAGGAAGATCCCTTGGAGGAGGGCATGGCAATCCACTCCAGTATTCTTGCCTGGAGAATCCCATGGACAGAGCAGCCTGGCAGGCTACAGTCCAAAGGGTTGCAAAGAGTCAGACATGACTGAAGCAACTTAGAATTCGCGCATTATGAGCAAAATTTATAAATTTGAAAGTCTATATAAAATGGAAGAATTTCTTGAAGGACAAGAACTACCAAAGTTTGTTCAAGGAAAAAAGTAGGTAACCTGACTTTCCTAGATCTCCAAAAGAAATTGAAATTACAATTAAAAATCTTCTCACAAAGAAAACACCAGGCCCAGATAGCATTACAGATGAATTCTACCAAATGCTTAAAGAAGAAAAAATACCTACCAATTCTACACAAACTCTTCCAGAAAACTGAAGTGAATACTTACCAACACACATTCTTTGAGGCTAGCATTAATCTGGTACCAAGCCAGACAAAGCATTACAAGAAAAGAGAACTAAAGACCAATAATCCTCACAAACACAGATGGAAAAAATTCTAAACATAATGTTAGCAAACTGAATCCAACAATATTCAAAATTAAATGGGGCTTATTCACATGTAAACAAATGAACTTCTCTACACAAAAAAATATTAACTCAAAATGGACCAGAGATCTAAAATTAAAGTCTTAAAATATAAAGCATTTTTAGGAGCTTAAAAAGAAACGTACTGATACCTGGGTCCCACTCCCGATCATCTGAACCAGAATCACTGGGAGTTGGGGCCTCTGCGTTGGTGGTTTTTAAAAGCTGTTCTGGGGACTTTGACCATGGTGAGGGCTGAGCACTGCTGGACCAGCTAGGTTTCAGACAACACATGTTGCTGGTGGTCATGCTCCCCGGAGAGGTTCCTGTTTCTTCTCCAGATGTGTGCCCCTTTGCCTACTTCGTCTGCACATCCTCTGCGAGGCTGCATGTGGAAAATGGAAGAACATGAGTGTGCAGAAATGAGATCACGCGCTGGAGATGTGTATAAGAGACAGATACAATGATAAAGAACTTGTATCTACAAATTATAAAAAAACTCTCAAATCCCAGTAATAAGAAAACAAAAATGAGCAAAATATTTGAGCAGATACTCCACCAAAGAAGATATATGGATATCAAATAAGTATATGAAAATATTTTCAACATTAGTCATTAGAGAAATGCAAATTTATTTATTTTTAAATGAGGTAGAATTGAAAAATACAACATGCATATACAATGTGAAATGATTACCATGATCTAGTTGACTATCATATCCATCATCTCCCATAGTTACCATTTTTTTGATGAGGACACAAGATCTACTCTCAGCAAATTTCAATACATAGCAATACATAAACTTATTAATGACATACAGCACCATGCTGTATGAGAAATGCAAATTTAAACCACAATGAAATACCACTGTACTTCTGTTAGAATAGTTAAAATTTTAAAAACTGACCATACACAATATTGATAAGAATATTAGATTCCAAGGGCTGCCATAACAAAAGTACTACAAAGAAGGTGGTTTAAGAAACAAGATTTATTTTCTCATGTTTTTGAAGGCTAGAAACCCAAAAAAGTGTCAGAAGGTTGGTTCCTTCTGAAGGCTGCAAAAGAAAGACCTGTTCCATGCCCTTTTCCTGCCATGCCCTTTTCCTAGCTTCTGGGGATTTGCTGGCCTTCTTTGGCATTTCTTAGCTTGTAGATATATCACAGCAATCTCTGCCTTCATCTTCATGTGGTGTTTTCCCTGTATGCATGTCTGTCTTGGTGTCCAAATGTCATGATGACCTCATCTTAACTTTATCACATGTAATGATTTCATTTCCAAATTAGGCCACAAGTACTGAGGGTCAGGACTTTAACATATTTAGGGAGGATAGAACTCAACCCACAACAGCTAGGATATGGAGGAACTGGAATTTACATAATACTGGTGGGAGGGTAAAATGGTACAACCACTTTGGAAAACAATTTGGTAGCTTCTGAAAAAATTAAATGCATAACTACTTTCTTATCCGGTTATTCTTCTTATAGTTATTCACTCAAGAAAAATGAAAGGATATGTGTCTACATAAGGGTTTATACATGAATGTTCTTTGCAACTTTATTTATAAAAGCACAGTACTAGAAACAACCCAAATATCTATCAGTAGGTAAATGGATAAAGAGATTGTGGTATATCCATACAATGGAAAAATCACTCAGAAATAAAAATAATTAAAATTTTAATGTATGCAATGACATGGCTGTATTTCCAAATAACAATACTGAATGAAAGAAACCAGAACCCCCCAAAAAAGCATATGCTATATAATTTCATTTACATGAAATTCTGGAAATCTCAAACTAATCTATAGTGACAGAAAGCAAATCTGTAGTTGACTGGGGTCTGGGATAGGGAATAATGGAAGAGGGGGCTTTCCAAGGAACACAGTGGAATTAGTAAGAAGGATAGATATGTTCACTCTTTTGATTGCGATAACAATTTCAAGGGTGTATAGATATGTCAAAAAATTTTAAACTGTATATTTTACACCTAGGTAGTTTACTGTTTGTCAATTTCATCTCAATTAAGCTACAACACCAGGGAGACTTCCCTGGTGGTCCAGTGGCTAAGACACTGTGCTTCCACCACTGGGGATGTGGGTTTGATCCCTAGCTGAGGAACTACCACTATCCTGCATGCTCTGAGCCCAAGAAAGTAAAAAATTTTTTAATATACAGCAAAGGTCTTCTATAATTTTCTAAACCACTAGATTCACTAGGAATGTATTAAGAATGTTATTTCACCCATCATTCTTAAAGGCTGAGGTTTCTGGCCAACAAATTGCTTTTTTCTAGTAATAAAATGAGAATGAAGCCATTATTCAGGAATAAAACTACATGTTGATTTATAAACATAATACAGGAAAAATTAAGTTAAATTGATTTAGTCCTGGTCATCTGACTACCAATATCTTCTCCTTTTACAAAATCCATACTTTCAATAACACTGCGATTTCTGTTTTAGCTTAGAAAAGTTGTTAAGGTGTGGAAAAACTAAGTAGCCTTCCTTGGAAGATTCTAGAAGACCAAGCAAAATAAAACAGGATTGCCAACTTATTAGTGCTCTATTCACTTAGTTTGCACACCTGCTTCTCAGAAAGCTACACTGAACTTTAACACTTAACCCATTTAACCTGAGAAGGGCAGATGAAGCTCTTTGTCTGCAAGTTTTTTTTTCATAGCCCCATGACTAGCTCATGTCTAATCCTCTTTTAATCTTCCACCCTGAGCTTTAACGTTTTGAATTGTCTTAGAAATGAGACTTGACAAGTCTCCAACCCTCTGGGCACATGTGAGAAGACAAGTATGAACACACCACAGGTTGTCTGTCCCTGATCCATCAGGATCATTTTCCCTCCCACAGAATGGCTTTGGGTCCCAGAGCATGGAGGAGGCCCTGCTAGAGCATGGCATTTGACTCAATGTTATTTCTCATTTTATAACAGCCTGCATGGTGGGTTTTTGTTGTTCTACAGAGAGGAAACTCAGCAAGATTATGTAATTTGACCAAAGTAACACAGCTAAGAAATAAAGGAAGAAGGACTTTTAACCCATCACCTCTATCCTGCTCTCTTTCTCCTCCTCCTTTCACCTAATCCTTCAAGATGCGAACGTGCCCACAGAACTTGTTTTGATTTACCAGAATTTCTTTAGGTGAGATCAAAAGGTGCAACCACCCCTCTATTTTGTTGTTGTTTTTATTTTAAAAACAGCATTGGTGATTAAAAAAGAAAACTATCTTATACACTTTTCTGAATACTAAATGGAATAGAATATCTAAATCACCAAAAAATGACAAATGTTAAAATAAATACTGATTGTTCCCCAGGGTTCCCATTAAGTTCTGGAAAGTTATAGCCTGCAGGGTAACAACCAGAGATGCAGGGCTGGAGAAGGCTCTCTCACAGTGCAAGTTCCTAAATGGGCCCCCTAGAGTCAGGCTGTGCCGTTCACCCATGACAGCCATGCCAGGCTTCCAGGACTGCAGCCCACACCTGGCTCCCCTCTCCCTGTGTTAACAGAGCCAGTGGGAAATTTTACTGCTAAAACCAGCCTCTCTCCCTGAACTAAGAGGTTTCTTGTAGGTTTCCTTTCCTTTTCAAGTGCCAGACATTACCTTCTGCCCCTACCTACTCAGAACCCAAGAGAGGTTCATGGGAGAAACCAGAAATTCTCCACCCCAGCTGCACGTTACAATCACTTTAGGAGCTTAAAAAGAAACGTACTGATACCTGGGTCCCACTCCCAGTCATCTGAACCAGAATCACTGGGAGTTGGGGCCTCTGCGTTGGTGGTTTTTAAAAGCTGTTCTGGGGACTTTGACCATGGTGAGGGCTGAGCACTGCTGGACCAGCTAGGTTTCAGACAACACATGTTGCTGGTGGTCATGCTCCCCGGAGAGGTTCCTGTTTCTTCTCCAGATGTGTGCCCCTTTGCCTACTTCGTCTGCACATCCTCTGCGAGGCTGCATGTGGAAAATGGAAGAACATGAGTGTGCAGAAATGAGATCACGCGCTGGCAGGGGACACTTAAGATACCCTATGAAGACCAGTCAGAAGGAAATGGCAACCCACTCCAGTATTCTTGCCTGGAGAATTCCGTGGACAGAGGAGCCTGGTGGGCTGCTGTCCACAGGATCACACAGAGTCAGACACGAACTGAAGCGACTTAGCATGCATGCGTGCATTGGAGAAGAAAATGGCAACCCACTCCAGTGTTCTTGCCTGGAGAATCCCAGGGACAGAGGAGCCTGATGGGCTGCCGTCTATGGGGTCGCACAGAGTCGGACACAACTCACACGACTTAGCAGCAGCAGCAGCATGAAGACCAGTCAAGACAGAGGCTTAGCTGAAACTCCCAAGTGAGTGGAAATTTCTGGCTAAATACTGCATACTGGGAGAGCCATTAGTTGAATTGAATTGATACAAATCACTGCCTAGGCAAAGGTGAAAAACTAGTTCATTAACTCAGTACTAAAACTGGCCTTTAGCCCAATGAACTTTCAGTTGTTTTCACCCCTTAGTACTCCAGCCACTGTGGGTGTTATTAGTTAAAATACCACACTGCAGCTCGAGCACAATATAAAGCAATATTCTGAACACACTCAAGAGTGTTTAATAAATGGCTCGGGGAAAGCTGCTGAAAATACATATTAAATAGGTTAGAAAATTCCTGTCTTACATAAACCAATATTCTCTTTTATCTAAGGTACGATTTCCTCTTAATGAGATAGCTTATTACATGAAGCTAATGGGTAGCTCAGGGCAGGGCTTTAACAATACGTCATTTAAGCTCTCAGTGTCCTCATCAGCATCTAATGACTGTAATGAGACCTACTTCACAGCATAACCAATGTGGGTATTATCTAATAATTGTGGTTATATCTCCTGAGTGCTCACTCCTGGCCAGGTTATGGGTGTTTTCCACGTGTTCCAACATGGCGTGGACACTTGTAGTGTTCCATTTTAGAGAAAGGAAGCTGAGGCTGGGTGAGGTGCTGTGACTTGGCACAGATCATAAAGCAGAGTCCCACCCAGGCTGCCTTACCTCTTCACCACCATGGTGTTGATACTGTGAGGAAGTAACCTGTAAGATTTAGGGACTTTGCAGACCAACTGAAAGGTTATCTCTGTTATTTGTGACTCACAGACCCTGACCTGGAGGGTTTGTGACTCACAGACCCTGACCTGGAAGGTTTGACTTTTCAGAGAGTCAGAAAAACAAGTTGTGTAAACTGTGTGTTATCCACAGATTGTGAAAAATATCGCCAGACCCTCACGAGCCTATCCTTGTAAAGGTCAGCATTATTGTGACCAATCATGATATATCTATACCTCCCCACCCAATGTGGTTTTTTGTGCTTAAAAACTGTCCTGTAACTGTCATTGGGGTTCGCTCCTTGCTTGAGGAGGACAGAACCCCAGCGCGCCGGTTCAATAAATCCTCTTGCTAATTGCATCGATCCTGGGTCTTGGTGGTCTT
>SJYT01068431.1:562647-614401 GCA_006410635.1 Cephalophus harveyi | reverse complement strand
GTTGGAGAAGACTCTTGAGAGTCCCTTGGACTGCAAGGAGATCCAACCAGTCCATTCTGAAGGAGATCAACCCTGGGATTTCTTTGGAAGGAATGATGCTAAAGCTGAAACTCCAGTCCTTTGGCCACCTCATGCGAAGAGTTGACTCATTGGAAAAGACTCTGATGCTGGGAGGGATTGGGGACAGGAGGAGAAGGGAATGACAGAGAATGAGATGGTTGGATGGCATCAGTTACTCGATGGACGTGAGTCTGTGAAGTGCGGGAGATGTTGATGGACAGGGAGGCCTGGCGTGCTGCGATTCATGGGGTCACAAAGAGTCAGACAGGACTGAGCACCTGAACTGACCTGAACTGATGCTCAGAAAATCTTTAATCCAATTATCTGTTGAATGGTGGGTCTGTGTTCCCACCCTATTATTTGACCTCAGGCCAAAATACGGTGCAGGTGATGAAGATAATGATGACCTCCTTCAAATGTCCCATGCAGACAGTGCTACACTCAGTGCCCCCATCCCTCAGCAGGCCACTGCTGACCCACGCCTCCACCAGAGACTCCCAGACACTCACACGCAAGCCTGGGTCAGTCTCTTGTGGGGTCACTGCTCCTTTCTCCTTGGTCCTGGTGTGCACAAGATTCTTTTTTTGCCCTCCAAGAGTCTGTTTCCCCAGTCCTGTGTAAATTCTGAAGGCTCTATGGTAGGTTAATGGTGACCTCCTCCAAGAGGGCTTATGCCATATCCAGGTCTGCTGCACCCAGTGCCCCTGCCCCTGTGGCAGTCCACAGCTGACCCATCCCGCGTCAGGAGATGCTCCAACACAGTTCTGTCTCAGTCTCTGTGGGGTCTCTGGGTCCTGGTGTACACAAGCTTTGTTTGAGTCCTCTGAGCATCTCTGGAGGGTATGGGGTTTGATACTAAATGTGACCTCGCCCCTCCCACCATCTTGCTGGAGCTTCTCCTTTGCCCTTGGACATGGGGTATCTCTTCACAGTCACTCTAGTGCCAAGCAGCTGCCACTCCAGCACTGAGCAGCAGAGATTGGAATTCTTAGAAATCTAATTTAATTTTCATATATTTGTAAATTTCTAAAACTTCTTCTCTACTTAATTTCTAAAATTATTCCATTCTTCTGGAAGAATATACTTGGTATGATTTCAGTATTTTCATGTTCCTTGATGCTTATTTCATTTAACTTGTGGTCAATCCTAGTGAATATTCCATTTATTCATTCTGCTTTTGCAAGATTCAGAGAATTAAAGAGGTATGCCATCATATATGGTTTGCCCATTGTTTATTGGCATATTCAGTCTTTCAGTATATTGATTTGTTTTCTGCTAAGCTCATTTACTAGTTCCAGTTGTTATTATGTAGATTTATTAAGATTTTCTATCCACTAGATTGTGTCATCTATTTCCTATGAATAAGGATAGAATTGTTTTACTTCTTCATTTTCCAATTGGGTGCCCATAACTTTTTGTCACTTTACTGGAGGGTTTAAATCAGTGCAATTTTGTTTACCAGAAAATAAAATTTTATTTCCATATAAAAGTCTAAATGATACACACAAAAAACAAGTTCAACTAAATTAGTAATTAGAGCAAATTGCAGAGTATACTTATATATCTATAGATTTTATGCCTACATCTATATGCTAGAAAAAGTCAATTAGAAAATTAAGAGACACAATATAATTTCCAATGGCATCCAAATACTTAAAACATTTGGAAACAAATTTAATTTTAAAATATTCAAAATTTTGACATTAAAAAACACAAAACTTGTTAAGATAAATTAGTTTGCTTAAGTGGCTCCATGAGCGTATTTTTTATTGGAAAATTGAATACTATTAAGATACCAGTTATTTCCAAATTTACCTACAGTGTCAGTGCAAACTCAGTAAAAACACAAACAGATTTTGCTACGTGTGTGAAAATACTAAAGCTGATACTATGATTTATATGGAAATGCAAAGGTATTGGCACAGGAAAAAGAGTCATGAAAAATAGAAGTAAATTTTTTCTAATATGAAAATACTGTATTAACAGTATTAACAGTATTTTGGTACTGGTATAAAGTTATTCAAACATCAATAATGGGCAGGAAACTTTCACTTCTTACAACACTACCTTGTTTCAAACAAATAACTAGGTTTGTATAGTTTGGCATTCCTTAAAAAGGTAAGCATGGACTTATCACATTTACCATATCATCAAAGTCATTCAGTTTCCACTGTTTCAGTTCAGTTCAGTTCAGTTGCTCAGTCATGTCTGACTCTTTGCGACCCCATGAATCGCAGCACACCAGGCCTCCCTGTCCATCACCATCTCCCAGAGTTCACTCAGACTCACATTCACCGAGTCCGTGATGCCATCCAGCCATCTCATCCTCGGTCGTCCCCTTCTCCTCCTGCCCCCAATCCTTCCCAGCATCAGAGTCTTTTCCAATGAGTCAACTCTTCGCATCAGGTGGCCAAAGTACTGGAGTTTCAACTTTAGCATCAATCCTTCCAAAGAAATCCCAGGGCTGATCTCCTTCAGAATGGACTGGTTGGATCTCCTTTTTAAATAAGCAGGGTGACAATATACAGCCTTGACCTACTCCTTTTCCTATTTGGAACCAGTCTGTTGTTCCATGTCCAGTTCTAACTGTTGCTTCCTGACCTGCATACAGATTTCTCGAGAGGCAGGTCAGGTGGTCTGGTATTCCCATCTCCTTCAAAATTTTCCACAGTTTATTGTGATCCACATATTCAAAGGCTTTGGCATAGTCAATAAAGCGAAATAGATGTTTTTCTGAAACTCTCTTGCTTTTTCCATGATCCAGCGGATTTTGGCAATTTGATCTCCGGTTCCTCTGTCTTTTCTAAAACCGGCTTGAGCATCAGGGAGTTCACGGTTCACGTATTGCTGAAGTCTGGCTTGGAGAATTTTGAGCATTATTTACTAGCATGTGAGATGAGTGCAATTGTGCAGTAGTTTGAGCATTCTTTGGCATTGCTGTTTACCAATGGCAAATGAAAGTTTGAAAGTGATGTGAAGTCGCTCAGTCATGTCCGACTCTTTGTGACTCCATGGACTGTAGACTACCAGGCTCCTCTGTCCATGGGATTTTCCAGGCAATAGTACTGGAGTGGATTGCCATTTCCTTCTCCAAGGGAGCTTCCCAACCCAGAGATTGTAGACAGATGCTTTACCATCTGAGCCACCAGGGAAGTCAATGAAAGTGTAGAACCATGGAAATATATATATATAGAGAGAGAGCTGTTGATAGTAGTTTAATTTGTAAAAGCCAAAACTGCAGAACAACCCATATGTCTTTCAACATTTGATGGACTAAACAAACCGTGATATAGCTATAAAATGATGTATTACTTAACAATGAAAATGAATAAATTAATTATTGATATATGATATACAATAGATTAATGTTATAATAATTATGCTGAGCAAAATGACAGATAAAAGGGAATTGCTGTATGGTCACATTTATATAAAATTATAGAAAGTGCAAACTAACCCTTAGGGGAAGAAAGCAGATCAGTTGTTGCTAGGCAGTCGAGGGTGGGGTGAATACATGAGAGGAAGGTAGAGGAATTTTTACATTGCAAGAGGGAACTCTTGAGTTAATGGGTGCATAAAGATCTTCATGTGATAATGGTTTCATAGGGGCTTCCCTGGTGGCTCAGATGGGTCAGGAAGATCCTCTAGTATAGGGAATGGCTACCGACTCCAGTATTCTTGCCTGGGAAATTCCATGGACAGAGGAGCCTAGTGTGCTACTGTATATATATGCTTATATACATTGTATAGGACTTCCCTGCTGGCTCAGAGGTTAAAGGAGCCTGGTAGCCTACAGTCCATGAGGTTGCAAAGAGTCGGACACAACTGAGCGACTTCACTTTCACTTTCATACACTGTATTATATATATATAATATACATATATACATATTATATATATAATATACATATATACATATTATATGTATATATGTTTATATATTATATGTAATATATAAACATATTCAAAAGCAGAGACATTACTTTGCTGACTAAGGTCCGTCTAGTCAAGGCTATGGTTTTTCCTGTGGTCATGTATGGATGTGAGAGTTGGACTGTGAAGGCTGAGCGCCAAAAAATTGATGCTTTTGAAGTGTGGTGTTGGAGAAGACTCTTGAGAGTCCCTTGGACTGCAAGGAGATCCAACCAGTCCATTCTGAAGGAGATCAGCCCTGGGATTTATTTGGAGGGAATGAAGCTGAAACTCCAGTACTTTGCCCACCTCATGCAAAGAGTTGACTCATTGGAAAAGACTTTGATGCTGGGAGGAATTGGGGGCAGAAGGAGAAGGGGACGACCGAGGATGAGATGGCTGGATGGCATCACTGACTCGATGGACGTGAATCTGGGTGAACTCCGGGAGATGGTGATGGACAGGGAGGCCTGGCGTGCTGCGATTCATGGGGTTGCAAAGAGTCAGACATGACTGAGCGACTGAACTGAACTGATATATATGAAGATTTCAAACTGTGGTGTTGGAGAAGACTCTTGAGAGTGCTTTAGACTGCAAAGAGATCAAACCAGTCAGTTCTAAAAGAAATCAGTCCTGAAAATTCATTGGAAGGACTGATGCTGAAGCTGAAACTCCAATACTTTGTCCAACTGATGCAAAGAACTCACTCCTTGGAAAAGACCCTGATATTGGGAAAGATTGAAGGCAGGAGAAAGGAATGACAGAGGATGAGAGGGTTGGATGGCATCACTGAATCACTGGGCATGAGGAGCAAGCTCCAGGAGATGAAGGACAGGGAAGCCTGGCATGCTGAAGTCCGTGGGGTCACAAAGAGTCAAACATGACTGAACAACAACAGATATGTATATATATATATATATATGCACATACATATGTATATATATGTATGTATATGACAAGTCTGTCAAATTGTAGTTTAAATTAATGTTTTATTGTATGTGGTATGTGAATTATACTTCAATAAACTGTTTTAAGTGTAATAGAGTCCAGAAACAGAGCCATAGTCAGGTGATAAGCAATTGAATTTGCACAAAACAACAAACGTAGGACAAAAGATTGTTTTTAAAAAGTAATTCTGTAACAACTGAATGTTCATATTGAAAAAGGAAGACAACTCCACTATTTCCTCACACCATTCAAAACATTAATATTTGATAACCCACAGACTTCAACAGAAGTTAAAGCAATAAAATTCTAGAAGAAAGTATGGGGGAATATTTCATAATTTGGAGATAAGCAAAGATGTCCTAGAAACCTTTGAGAAGCCTCAAAAACTCCTCCATAATCATTAAGCCATTGGTAGTCAATTAAAACAATAAATGATACTTTATCAAAAATGCTTAAATTTTAATGAGGCTACACACTACTTGTACCTCACAGAAAGAATCTTTATCCCCTCCCCAAAAATAGAACATCTACAACTTGATAAGTAAAACACATCTCGCCTGATTTTATAATACAACAGTTTAGAAACTTGAAAGGATGTGATGCAGAGGAAGTAGTTACATGGTGAGAGAGGTAAGTGGTTGTTGAGGGGAAAGCCAGGAAGAAGCTTTCTGGGGTGATGTGATTGTTCTATATCTCTAAAGGGATGTGGATTGTAAGTGAGTATGGTTTTGTTAGAACTGATCCAACTATATACTGTACATTTATTCATTCGACTCTGTGCAACTTGAACTTCAACCTAAGAAAAGGACACATTTGTACCATTCTTATCATTTGTAAAATCGCATAAAACATTATCTAGCTACAACCTAGGCTTAGAAAAACCAAGATAATAGAACATTGTTACTTTATGTGCCTACACAATTGATATAAAATCTATCACAATGATGAGCTCATCCTGACAAACTATTATCACTGCCCAGTCTTGCTTTATAAAGGCACAAGTACTTTTCAATGACAGAAAGCCTTATTATGTAGGACTCATGTACATCATTCTATAAAGTCAAAATCATCTGTTTTCCATCTCCATTAATGTCAAATTAGATGGAAACTTCTCAGGAAATATATACTATGAGTGTATGAACAATGAAGGAATTAATTATGATGGATTTTATTAATTATCTATGTCTAATGTCTTTACAGTAATGGGATATTTAAAACATCGACTCAGTAGTAAATGGTACACTTAGTGACTACTCAAATACAGTCCACAATTCATTGTTTCTTTTTCAAACATAAAAGGAGTTTTTAACATTATTCACTTTTTTAACTAAACATTTTGTTTTGAGTTAATTCTAGTTAGATATATATTAATAGCTGTAAAAAGCAAAGAGATTGTGTGTACTGTCTTAAACCTGTTTCCACCAATGGGTTAACATATTGAAAAATCATAGAACAGTATCACAACAAGGATATTAAGATTTATGCAGTGAAGGTACAAGATATTCTATCACCACCAAGATCTCTATGATTCTCATTTATAGCCGCACTCACTCTCCTCCTGCCCACAACCTCTTCATAACCCTCAGTAACTACTGATTTTCTCTCTTTTTGTATAATACTGTCATTTCAAAAATGTTATATAAATGGAATCATAGTGTCTAAACTTCAAGGACTGATTTTTTTTTTTTAATTTAGCATAACCCTCTGGAGATTGATCTAGTTATCATGAAAGTGAAATATTTCATTTCCTTTATTTCCTAGTAGTATTCCCTGGTATGGGCTTCCCTAGTAGCTCAGCTAGTAAAGAATCCACCTTCAATGCAGGAGACCCTGGTTCAATTCCTGGGTCGGGAAGATCCCCTGGAGAAGGGATAGGCTACCCACTCCAGTATTCTTGGACTTGTCTGGTGGCTCAGCTAATAAGTATACCATATTTTTTTTTCCATCTTTGACCCATTAAGTAAATCTGGGTTTTTTTCTAGTTCTAGGGAATTCTGTATAAAACTCCTATTCAAATAGATGTTCAGATTCATGAGTGAATGTGAGTTTTCATTACTCTGGTATAAATTCCCAAGAGTGTAATTGATAGGTTGTATGGTAATTTCATCCTTGGTTTTATATGAAACTGCCAAACTGTTTTCCAGAGTAGCTCTAGAATTTTACATTTCCACCAGCAATGTTATGAGGGATCTGCTTTTACCATATCCTTGCTAGCATTTGGTGTTGTCACTATTTTTTATTTTAACCATGATGACAAGCTATAGGAATATATCATTATGATTTTAATTTGCATTTCCCTAATGACTAATGGTGTTGAATATCTTTCCATGTGTTATTTTACTATCGGTATATACTTTCCAGTGAAATATCTCATTTCTTTAGCTCATTTTCAAATTAATTTTTTTAGTTTTGTTTTTAAGTTTGTTTGGTCAGTTTTACTGTTGAGGTTTGACATTTATATACTATAGATACTAGTTCCTTGTCAGATATATTCTAGACTGTAGATTCTCTTTATGCCCTATTAGTGGTCATTTTCACAAAGCAGAAGATTTTAATTTTGATGCATTGCAATTGTTAACTTTTTAAAAAAATAGATTTGTTTTTGGTGTAAAGTCTAAGATCAAGTGTTCACTTGGTCTGAGAACCCAAAGATTTATTTTTCAATTATTTCCTAATATTTCTATAGTTTTACATTTCACATATAAGTCCGTAATCCATTTTGAGTTGATTTTTTTGAGTTGATTTTGTGTAAAATATACACTTTGGGTTGAAGCTCTTCTTTGTAACATGGATATACAGTTAATCTGGTGCCATTTGTTACATAGTTATCTTGTCTCCCTTGCATTTCTTTCACACATTTGTCAAAATTAGTTGGCCTTATTTTTTAGGGTCTGTTTCTTAACTCTCTACTTCATTTGATTTATTGATCCATGTCTATATTTCCATTATAGTATTGGTTATTATAGCTATGTGATGTCTTTCTTTATTCATTTATTTTGGGTGTGCTGGGTCCTCATTGCTGCGAGTGTTTCTCTGGTTGCACAGAGCAGGGGGTACGCTCTAGCGGCAGCGTGAGGGCTGCTCCTTGAAGTGGCTTCCATGGTTGCAAAGCCCAGGCTCTAGAGCACAGTCTCAGTCACTGTGGCACATTGGCTTTGTTGCTCTACAGCATGTGGAATCCTCTTGATCAGGGATCAAACCCATGTCTGTTGCATTGGCAGGCAGGTTCTTTACCACTGAACCACCAGGGAAGCCCCTATAATAAGTCTTGATACCAAGTAAATTGACTTATTATACTTTCTTCTTCTTTTTTATCATTGTTTCAGCTATTCTAGTTCCTTTGCCTTACCATAAAATTGTTAGATAGTCTTGTTTACATCTATAAAAAAATCTTGCTGGGATTTTGTTAGAAACTTTATGAAATATGTACTTTTGTTTCATTTTGAGGAAAATTGACATTTGTCATGTACTGAGTTTTCTAATCAATGAACATAATAAGCCTCTCTATTCATTTTTGATCTTTGATATTTTTCGTCATCACTCTAGATTTCAGCATATACATCCTATACATGTTTTGTTAGATTCACACCAAAGTAAATCATATTTAATAACTAATCTTTGCAGTTGTAAATAGTATTGTATTTTAAGTTCTTTGTCCACATATTCATTGATAGTGTATAGAAATATAATTGATTTTCTGTGTTTGTATCTTGTATTTTGCAAAATTGCTGAACTTATTAATTCTAAGGCTACCATTCAAGGTCTGGCAGATTGTTTAGGATTTTCTGTGTAGACAATCATTAAGCAGTTTAATTTTCTTCTTTTTGATCCGTTTGCATTTTGTTTCCTTTTCTTTATTGCAGTGACTAAAATTTCCACCAGTGTGTTGAATAGTAGTGATAACAGTCATCCTTGCCTTGTTACTAAATTGGGAGCAGAAAATTAGTAACTTATGGATATACAATTTTGCTATGTTATGCCAATATTTGCTATTTTATCTCTTTTTTATATAGCTATATTATTAGATGTAAAGTACTATCTTACTGTGGCTTTGATTTGTTATTTTCTGGCTTCCCAGGTGATGCAGTGGCAGAGAATCTGCCTGCCAATGCAGAAGATGCAAGAGACATGTGTATACTCCTTGAATCCAGAAGATTCCCTGGAGAAGGAAATAGCAACGCACTCCAGTATTCTTGCCTGGAAAATTCCATGGACTGAGTAGCCTGATGGGATCAGTCCATGGGGTCACAAAGAGTTGGACAAAACTGAGCACAGCACAGCAAAATAATAGGACTCTGTGCCAGGAAATGTGCTAATTGTTTTACACGGTGTCTTAATTAATCCTCACGTCAACTCTACCAGGAAAGCATGCTACTCTTAGTTTATAGGTGAGAGAACTAAGGCTTAAGAGGTTATGTGACTTGCTGAGGATCATAGAGATATTTAGTGTAGAACACCATGATTTAATTGAATCATGAACACCAAATCTAATTGAATACAAAGTCCCTGTGTCTATTAATATATGTTGTTGTCCTCTGTCAATTCCTGTGAGAGCTGCAACCCATAACTTTGCATCACATAAACTAAATCATGAATACGGGGTAAAGGTCACTCTAACATTATTAAGACAATTCCAAAATTGATTCCTTTCACAAAAATATATAGCATGTTCAATAATTTTAAGCTGACATTTATTTGGTTTGGTTGAGAAGTCAAATGTTAAATTCTAACACAGCAGTGTTTTAAGCTCCAGTGGATGGTGCTTGGTTCTGGAGAAGCCTCAGTGGAATCCTGGGAGCATGAAGGAAGAAGAGCAGAAACTTAGAAAGTTAGGTCATAAGGTAAAGACCCTGGGGAAATACCTAAGGGAACAAATGGCTAGGATATTGACTGCTTTCTCTTCAGAATTTTTTAAAAGCGTTCAGAGCTGGAAACATAAGCACTGACTTGGATTTTATTCCCTAGCCCCTAAAAAATAGCATATCTTGCTGTTTAACTTTATTCAATTTAAGGTTTTTAGAGACAAAACTTGTAAACAAATATTAATCTGGAATTTAACCATATTCTGGTCAATCAGCAATGCTTTTTGTGGCTACTATATTGTGTTTGGTAAATGGCTGTTTGTTTAGTATTCGTTTTATGGCTACTAAATGGTGTTTTACAATATGGTAAAACTCAACATTCAAAAAACTAAGATCATGGCATCTAGTCCCATCACTTCATGGCAAATAGATGGGGAAACAATGGAAACAGTGACAGACTTTTATTTTCTTGGGCTCCAAAATCCCTGCAGATGATGACTGCAGCCATGAAATTAAAAGATGCTTGATCCTTGGAAGAAAAGCTATGACCAACCTAGACAGCATATTAAAAAGCAGAGACATTATTTTGCTGACAGAGGTCCATCTAGTCAAAGCTATGGTTTTTCCAGTAGTTGTGTATGGATGTGAGAGTTGGACAATATAGAAAGCTAAGAGCCAAAGAATTGATGTTTTTGAACTGTGGTGTTGGAGAAGACTCTTGAGAGTCCCTTGGACTGCACGGAGATCAAACCAGTCAATCCTAAAGGAAATCAGTTCTGCATACTCATTGGAAGGGCTGATGTTGAACCTGAAGCTCCAATACTTTGGCTACCTGATGCAAAGAACTCACTCCTTGGAAAAGGTTCTGATGCTGGGAAACATTGAAGGCTGGAGGAGAAGGGGATGACAGAGGATGAGATGGCTGGATGGCATCACCAACTGGATTGACATGAAATTGAGCAAGCTCCAGGAGTTGGTGATGGATAAGGAAGCCTGGCATGCTGCATTCCACGAAGTTGCAAAAACTCGGACAAGACTGAGTGACTAAATTGGCTGAACTGATGTGGTGCTTAAAATTCACTATGGTTACTTTTTGTCTTACAGTTTTAATTTTTTAACTAAGGATTTCATTAAGGAGGCCAATATTAGTCTATGCTCCAGTTAAGAGTGAAGTGTGATAACTAGCACCAAGAGTGTTGTCGTAGGAGGTGATGGAAAATCAACTGTCCTTCACTAGCAAGTGACATACACTTAGATATACAAGATGTCTGGTGGGAAAATAATCCCTGGCAGATAAAAATCTGAGGAGAGGTTCCTAGCAATGCTTCCCAAGAAATTCATTTCAACAGCAGTCTGGATCTAGGATTTTCTATCATCCAGCTTAAAGCAAGCTTCCCCAGGTAAAGAAATCATTGCATGAAACATCCAGACAAAGAAGGTGGGCATCTGAAAGTGAAACGTTATTTTTTTGGTACTGGATTGACTGCAAGCTTAGGCATTCTTGGCCATTTTTACAATGGAGTTATCCCATGTCTCTCCTCCAGACAGGCTTGGAGAACTACAAACTGCACTGGAACAGGCCAAATTATATGAAATGAAAATTAAAATGTTTATATTACCAATGTCTGATGTGTCAAGCAACAGTTTCTTTATGAATATTAGCAATGACTTGCATATGATTTTCTATGGGACCTCATGGGAGTGAATTGCCTTCATTGAGGGAGTTGCCAGGTTTATACCCAGCAATTGCAAGCTTTGTTCGTTGTTGTGGTCCCTAAGTCATATCCAACTCTTTGTGACCCAATGGATTGCAGTACTCCAGGCTTCCCTGTCCTTCACTATCTTCTTGAGTTTGCATAAACTCATGTCCATTGAGTCAGTGATGCCATCCAACCATCTCATCCACCGTTGTCCCCTCCTTCTTCTGCTCTCAATCTTTCCCAGCATCACGATATTTTTCATGGAGATGGCTTTTGGTATCAGGTAGCCAAAGTACTGGAACTTCAGAGTCAGTCCTTCCAATGAATATTCAGGGTTGATTTCCTTCAGGATTGACTGGTTTGATCGCTTTGCTGTTTAAGGGCCTCTCAAGAGTCTTCTCTAGCACCACAGTTTAAAAGTATCATTTCACCAATGCTCAGTCTTCTTTATGGTCCAACTCTCACATCCATACGTGACTTCTGGAAAAGCCATTGGAGAAGGGAATGGCAACCCACTCCTGTATTCTTGCCTGGAAAATCCCTTGGACAGAGGAACCTGGCAGGCTACAGTTCATGGAGATGCAGAGTCAGACATGACTGAGTCACTTCATTTCCTTCCTTCCTTTCTTGACTATACAGACTTTTGTCAGCAAAGTGATGTCTCTGTTTTTTAATATGCTGTCTAAGTTGGTGGTGCAGAGGTTAAAGTGTCTGTCTGCAATGTGGGAGACCTGGGTTTGATCCCTGGGTCAGGAAGATCCCCTGGAGAAGGAAATGGTAACCCACTCCAGTATTCTTGCCTGGAGAATCCCCATGACGGAGGAGCTTGGTGCGCTACAGTCCACGGGTCTCAAAGAGTCGGACGTGACTGAGCTACTTCACTTACTTTACTTAGGTTGATCACAGCTTTTATTGAAGGAGCAAGGGTCTTTTATTTTCATGGCTACAGTCACTGTCCACAGTGATTTTGGAGCCCAAGAAAATAAAATCTGTCACTGTTTCTAATTTTCCCCCATATATTTGCCATGAAGTGATGGGACCAGATGCCATGAGTTTTTTGAATATTGAGGTTTAAGCCAGCTTTTTCACTCTCCTCTTTCACATTCATCAAGAGGCTCTTCAGTTCCTCTTCACTTTTTGCTATTAGAGTGGTACCATCTGCATATCTGTAGTTGTTGATAATTCTCCTGGCAAACTTGGTTCCAGCTTGTGATTCATCCAATCCAGCATTTTGCATGATGTATTCTGAATAGAAATTAAATAAGCAGGATAACAATATATAGCCTTGACATACTCCTTTCCCCATTTGAACTAGTCTGTTGTTCCATGTCTCGTTTGACATGGAACTACATACAGGTAGTTCTACATACAGGTTTCTCAAGAGACAAGTAAGGTGGTCTAGAATTTCCATCTCTTTAAGAATTTCCCACAGTTTATTGTGATTCACACAGTCAAAGGCTTTAGTGTAATCAATGAAGCAGAAGTAGATATTTTTCTGAAATTCCCTTGCCTTTTCTATGATCCAATGTATGTTGGCAATTTGATCTCTGATATTAGCAAGCTTACTTTTTAAAATTTACTCTTTTAAATTTTATACTGGAATATAGTTGATTTATGGGCTTCTCTGGTAGCTCAGCTTGTAAAGAATCTGCCTGCAAGGCAGGAAGCCCTGGTCATATTCCTGGGTCTGAAAGATCACCTGGAGAAGAGATGGGCTACCCACTCCAATATTCACAGGCTTCCCTGGCATTTTCAGATAGTAGAGTCTGCTTGCAATGTGGGAGACCTGTGTTTGATCCCTGGGTTGGGAAGATCCCCTGGGCATGGCAACCCACTCCAGTGTTTTTGCCTGGAGAATCCCCATGGACAGAGAAGCCTAGCAGGCTACAGTCCACGGGGTTGCAAAGAGTTGGACATGACTGAGGGACTAACCACAACACAGCAGAGTTGATTTACAATGTTGTATTCATTCCAGGTGCACATCCAAGTGATTCAGTGATACATATACATATATTCACTCTTTCTCAGGTTCTTTGCCATATAGGTCATTACAGAATATTGAGTAGAGTTCCTTGTGTTATCAGTAGGTCCTTGTTGATTATATGTTTTGTATGTGCTGCTGCTAAGTCGCTTCAGTCGTGTACGACTCTGTGCGACCCTGTGGACAGCAGCCCACCAGGCTTCTCTGTCCACAGGATCCTCTAGGCAAGAATACTGGAATGGGTTGCCATTTCCTTTTCCAGTTTTATATATATTAATGTATATATGTTAATCACATACTCCTAACTTACCACTCCCAAGATTCCAGTTTGATAACCATAAACTTTCTTTGAAGTCTATGAATCTATGTCTATTTCATAAATAAATTCATTTGTACATTTTGGGGTGTAAATAAACACAGCACCTAAGATCCCCTGGGATCAAAGAATCAGACATGACTGAATGACTGAAATGAACTGAACAGAACTGAAGATCCCCTGGAGAAGGGAATGGCTACCCACTCTACTATTCTTGTTGGAGAGTCCCATGGACAAGAAGTCTGGGGTGCTACAGTCCATAGGGTTGCAAAGAGTCAGATATGACTGAGCAACTAACATTTTCATGCAGGATTTGACCTGCATGGAGCAGGTAGCTCAGCGCACAGGTTGTTTGACATGAACTTGATCATAAGGGAAGGCAACAGAGAAATAAAAAAGTTCTTCATTATTTTGTTGACATTTTTTTCTTACAACTTAGCCTCAACAATGACTCTCAATCTTTGTCTTCATCTTGTTTATCTAAGACCAGTACTGAGCTCTGTTAACATCAATCAATGCTGTTCCCAGATGATGACAAAGGACTCTCAATTCTCTTGTTTAACAGCTTATTCAACTCCTATTGCCTTCAGAGACCTTTAAGATCCACACTTCCTGACTTCAAGGCTACCAGTCTTCTAAGATGAAAAAGAGACTGTTTATTTGAAAAATACAGCTACATTTATTCACCTTTATAATGATAAGAATAACGGGTATGACTAGAAAGGCCACATTCATTAAGACAACAGGGAGACTTTGAAATAGACATTTTAAATTTGAATCTTATGATCATTGAACTAAAGAGAGAAAATCAACAAAGTCTAAGGATTTTTTTTTTTACCTTGCTAATCTAGAATTTATAATAAATAAGACTGTGGTTAGAGTGAAACAAATCTTTGCTTAAAGTAATTTGCTGGGCAAGTTATCAATGTCCCCAAATTGTAGGCAAGAATATCTATTTAACAGAAAAATTTCAAACATTTGAGAGGCATGTATTTCTATATAATGATAGAATTATTTGTATATGCACCCTAAAAATCATGAAAACTGTCTCTCTTTTCAGAGCCACAAGTCACTACATGTATCAGAAAGAAGCAGACACAGCTTTATTTTTAAAAAGAAATTTATAATTTTGTGGTAATTATTAAAGTAAATAAGCTTTTCTTCCTAATTAATCTGAATGAGTGTAGTTGTACAATATTTTGCATTGATTATGTAATATTGCATAATGAAATTAATACCATAAATCTCCACACAAGGAAAACATCACATTGTGTTTCTAGGATCAAATGCTTCTACTGTAACTCTTTTTGTTGATGCCATCAATAAATCATCCCTTTCAATACAGTGCCACAACTACACAGAAGACATAATTATTGCTATCAGATACAGAGAGATGAGACCAACATAACGTCAAATATTGATACCTTTGAAACTTCCCAGGGGCCTACAGACTCACTCAGCCTCAATATATGCATAAACTTTTTTTAATAGATTGTACAACTTTTGTGCTATATGACCATTATATATACTATAGAATCAGTGGGTTTGCTTCCTAGCTGGCTCAGTGGGTAAAGAATCTGCTTTCAATGCAGTAGACACAGGAGCCGTGAGTTCAGTCCCTGGGTGGGGAATATCCCCTGGAGAAGGGCATGACAACGCACTCCAATACTTTTGCCTGGAGAATCTCATGGACAGAGGAACCTGGTGGGCTCCAGTCCATGAGGTCACAAAGAGTTGGACACGACTTAAGCAACTGAGGACGCACACATAGAATCAATAGAGAAATGGAAAATCAAAATAACATGAGACAGGATTTTTTGCTTATTAACACTCCCAACAACATTTTACATTCACTAAAATTATTAAGAGCATAGCTAAAGCAGAAATATTATTTTCTTTCAAAGACCACAGAAATTTAAAGCTATGTTTTTTTTTACGTTCAGCTTGCTCCAGTTGTCACAATGGTTGTCAGAGCTGAAAAATAACTCCAAAAAAAAAAAAAAAAATTGTGCCACTTTCTGTGAATATCATGCATTGATATGCAAAAGTAGTTTTGGAAATTCATCAATTTTTACCCTATTTTTGTCAATCAGTTCATTGTACAAACTAATCAATATCTGTTTCATTTCTAGATATTCAACAAATTGGTTCAAAGCCCATTGAAACTGTAATTTAAATGGTATTTTAAAGCAGTTAGAAGAATGATGTTTCTGAGGTTTTGTGTCTGTCTTTTGTAGGTCAGGAAGCAACAGTTAGAACTGAACATGGAACAACAGACTGGTTCCAAATAGGAAAAGGCTATATATTGTCAAGGCTGTATATTGTCACCCTGCTTATTTAACTTGTATGCGGAGTACATCATGAGAAACCCTGGACTGGAAGAAACACAAGCTGGAATCAAGATTGCTGGGAGAAATATCAATAACCTCAGATATGCAGATGACACCACCCTTATGGCAGAAAGTGAAGAGGAACTCAAAAGCCTCTTGATGAAAGTGAAAGAGGAGAGTGAAAAAGTTGGCTTAAAGGTCAACATTCAGATAATGAAGATAATGGCATCCGGTCCCATCACTTCATGGCAAATAGATGGAGAAACAGTGGAAACAGTGTCAGACTTTATTTTGGGAGGCTCCAAAATCATTGCAGATGGTGACTGCAGCCACGAAATTAAAAGACGCTTACGCCTTGGAAGAAAAGTTATGACCAACCTAGATAGCATATTCAAAAGCAGAGACATTACTTTGCCAACAAAAGTCCGTCCAGTCAAGGCTATGGTTTTTCCTGTGGTCATGTATGGATGTGAGAGTTGGACTGTGAAGAAGGCTGAGTGCCAAAGAATTGATGCTTTTGAACTGTGGTGTTGGAGAAGACTCTTGAGAGTCCCTTGGACTGCAAGGAGATCCAACCAGTCCATTCTGAAGGAGATCAACCCTGGGATTTCTTTGGAAGGAATGATGCTAAAGCTGAAACTCCAGTCCTTTGGCCACCTCACGCGAAGAGTTGACTCATTGGAAAAGACTCTGATGCTGGGAGGGATTGGGGGCAGGAGGAGAAGGGGACGACAGAGGATGAGATGGCTGGATGGCATCATGGACTCGATGGACGTGAATCAGAGTGAACTCCAGGAGTTGGTGATGGACAGGGAGGCCTGGCGTGCTGCGATTCATGGAGTTGCAAAGTGTCGGACACGACTGAGCCACTGAACTGAACTGAACTGTGTTGGTGTGTGTACATGTGTATGTGTGTGTGTGTCCATGCATGTTGATATGGAGGCATGTGTACACATGCCTTTTGAAAGCAACAATACATAATTATAAAAACATTTCCAAATGCTCTTTACAAAATTCCATCTCCTCCCTACTTCAAAGTGTGACTCTTGAGTTCTGTCCTTTTCTTTTTGTGCACATATGTTTGCCTTGCTATTTGCTAATATTTTGGTAGCAGATTTTTTTCAAGAATTGTTTTCTAATCACTTGTCCATTTTATGAAAGTAAGTGATTAAAGCCAGGTTTATGTATATTATACATGCATGTAACTAGGAGCATGTGAATTGCAGCATCTCGCAGCAGGCTAGAACTGAACACTAAATCAGAGTTCCTTTGGAAGCCTATCTCACCTGTTGAGTGAGTATCCAACATATTGATTCATGGTGAGGACCCTAGTGTGAGTCTACACATTAAATATTAATACTGTTTAATCTTTTTATTTTATTGAATAAAAGTAATTATCCATTTCAATGTTTTTCAGCACTGTAATAGATCTTGCATCTCTCTTTGAAGAACACTGATTTAATGAAGCCTCACAGTCAGCTCATATAGCAGAGTCTGCTTTTTCCATCCTAACTTATTGTAAACATACCTGAGCATAGGCAAATAAATAGGGTCAGATTTCCTAGAAGAATGCAGGAATGTGAAGAATTAAAGATAATAGTAAAGTGAAGAACTAAAACTAAATAAAAAATTAAAATGATGAAGAGCAAAAAATTAGAATGTGAAGAATTTAAAAATAGGATATGGCAGGAATTAGCTAAACATGATCTTCTTATCAAAATGTATGTATGTTGCCTTCACTTTTTCTGGATTTTGACAGGTATTAAATATAGACTAAAAACCAGAACATTAATAAGGGCACTGATTTTGCAAATACTTCAAGAAAGTTTTTTTCTTCAAAACATATCTCTTCTTTTTGTTAGTTTCCAAAAACCAATAGAAAATTATTTCCTAAAGAACTAGCATGTTTTATTCTAAACAATTGACTTTTTTACCTTATTGATATTTTCAAAATGTTCATAAAATCAAAATGGAATTAAAATGTGTACCATGTCCCTGTCATCTTTAGCATAGATAAAAATTTAAATAATGAATAAAGCAATGTAGATTCTCAAACTAATTTTAGCTGGGTAATTCTGTTCATTTTCTCAGTCATTGAATGCCACCATGATTAAAACTGCTACAAGATGAATAATTCCATCTTCTCTCTTCCATTTCTTAAGAATTCTCCCAAGTATCAGAAATTAAAGGTTGCAGTCCTCAGTGAAGTTGTCAATTGTACCAAAATTATTATAATAGAAAAAAGCTCAGAAATTTGGTCAAATGCTAGCTAAAATTTATTGGCAAGTCAAAAATATGGGTAGTGGTTAAATTCTTCCTGTGATAGACTTTGAAGGCAGTGCAATTTCTTCTCCATTGGAGTTCCCAGCATGTGTAACAAAAGTGAAACAGAGCAAATCTGTTCTCCATCAACATAAGGTTAATTTTTTTTCTAATTGGTAGGAAAAAAATCTCATTTGACTGCCCCATATTTCTTTCCAAATTAAAGCAAAACAACCCAGCATCACCACTTTTGGCAAGCTTTCTTTTATTCGGCATGAAATAAATAGGATTTCCCTTCATAGCTGCATGTTTTTTAACTTTCTTAATTGTAAATACAATTATACATTTGAGGAACTCACACACAGTTTCGACTCTGTTAATGAATGGACTGAGTTTCAAAAGCTTTTGTGTAAGTCAATTGTGTATCTTCACATGATCATAAACATTGGTTTACATATTGCCATCAAGACATAGAGGAAGATCTATTTAATATGAAACATACTCTGAAACATGCACCATGTGTGTCCACATTTATATTTAGAGTCACTGGTGACCACCTGAAGTAAAGGAACCTATGCACAGTAATCTGATACAATGTGTGCGCTGCTGCTGCTGCTGCTGCTGCTGCTAAGTCGCTTCAGTCGTGTCCAACTCTGTGCGACCCCATAGACGGCAGCCCACCAGGCTCCTCCATCCATGGGATTCTCCAGGCAAGAGTACTGGAGTGGGTTGCCGTTTCCTTCTCCAATGCATGAAAATGAAAAGTGAAAGTGAAGTCGCTCAGTCGTGTCCGACTCTTAGTGACCCCATGGACTGCAGCCCACCAGACTCCTCCGTCCATGGGATTTTCCAGGCAAGAGTACTGGAGAGGGGTGCCATTGCCTTGGAGTCAAACAGCCTGAGCTTGATTTATTTTATCAAACAGTAAAGTTTATAAAACCACCTAGTAAAGTAAGACTCTAAAAGGCATGATAATAGTTAGATTTTTATTGGCTTGTTGTGTAGATTGTGAACATGAAAGACTACCCTTCACTCAATCATGCAATGAGCTTTTATTGAGCACCTCCCATGCCCTGCATTCTCTGCCTAGTAGAAGGGTACAGATATTAAAATGATACATCCCCTGACATTAAGGGACTACTCACCTGTTTTTATTACTAGAGTTGCAAATGTAGTAGTAGTGGCAACAGTCACAATAAAAGAAGTAGTAGATGATACTCACTGATTTCAGTAAAGATAGAGAGAAAAAGTGTTTACTTGTTCATCGACAGATGCCGATTTTGAATGGCTCCCAGATAACCAAGAAATAAAGGTGCTGTAACAGCTGCCCTCAAAGAGTTTAATAGGAAAGACCAGCAGGTAAAAGAGGCACATTATCCATAAATAATGGCTGAAGAGGTACAGCATACTATGGAGCACAGAAGAATAACATGTAAATCTTGCCCACGGGATGATATTAACACAGTCACTCCTCTTCAGTTCAGTTCAGTCACTCAGTCGTATCCGACTCTTTGCCACCCCATGAATTGCAGCACGCCAGGCCTCCCTGTCCATCACCAACTCCCAGAGTTCACTCAGACTCACGTCCATCGAGTCAGTGATGCCATCCAGCCATCTCATCCTCGGTTGTCCCCTTCTCCTCCTCCCTCCAGTCCCTCCCAGCATCAGAGTCTTTTCCAATGAGTCAACTCTTTGCATGAGGTGGCCAAAGTACTGGAGTTTCAGCTTTAGCGTCATTCCTTCCAAGAAATCCCAGGGCTGATCTCCTTCAGAATGGACTGGTTGGATCTCCTTGCAGTCCAAGGGACTCTCAAGATGAGTCTTCTCCAACACCACAGTTCAAAAGCATCAATTCTTTGGTGCTCAGCTTTCTTCACAGTCCAGCTCTCACATCCATACATGACCACTGGAAAAACCATAGCCTTGACTGGGCGGACCTTTGTTGGCAAAGTAATGTCTCTGCTTTTGAATATGCTATCTAGGTTGGTCATAACTTTCCTTCCAAGGAGTAAGCATCTTTTAATTTCATGGCTGCAATCACCATCTGCAGTGATTTTGGAGCCCAAACTCCTCTTAGAAAATGTCAAATCTGGTTGCTGATAGGTGGAGTGGTCTAGAGGAGCTTGGCATTCTGGAGTTTCTTATAAGCAGCATGAAGTAAATGAAGCAGAGATGGTGGATAGAGACGCAGAGAGAAGTAAGAATCCAAAGACTAGGACAGTCCAGATTGTGAAAGGCTTTTGATACTCAGCTCTGGAAGTAACTGACACACCTAAAGGATTTGATAGAGAAGTACTATCCTTTTTTATGTGCCAGGGAAATTGGAAACATTTCAGTGTCATCTGGGTCATGAGTGGTGATTCTCGTGGTCAGTCTCCACCAGCCCATGGGAAGAAAGGAGAAGTGATCTGACAGCGTCAGAGTATAGGTGGGGAGTGTCAGGGCTGGACTGGCAGCCTTGAGAGTTAGCCCTACGTGGTGGAGGAAGAGGGGGTGTTAAAGAGTCCCAGGGGACATTTGTTCATCTTCAATGACCTCTGAGTTCTCCCTATTCCTTTTCATTTCTCAATCATGTCAAATGGCACAAAGACTAGACAAGCTCTCTAAAATGCAGAGAACGGGAAGGGAGAGTTTTCACAATGAGCTTACACTAGTGGGCACTAGACCTTAGGTTTATTAACATAGAAACTGTCACACAATAAACATTTTCTGAACACTTTTCATATGGTAGCATCAGGGCAGAAAGTTGGCATGGTGCTTCTCCTCCTTGCCTAGTAGTCCCCTGGAATCTCGGTATCTTGGTAAATGCTCCCCGAGTCAGGAGTTTTGAGATAGGACCCAAGATTCTGTATTTCCAACAAGTTCCCGATTGATGCAGAAGCTGCTAAATCAGGGACCACACATCCAGAAGTTAAAAAGGAGTTTAAAAAAAAAAAGAAAAGAAAAGAAAAAAGGGAAAAAATGGTCCCTGCTACCATTGAGCTGATAATCTCAATAAAGAGGTAATAAATAAATCTCTGCAGTGCAGAGAGAAGCTATCCTATGTCTTAGGAGCTATCCTGCAGATGTATCCAGGTATCATGTGAATAAATGTCAAAAGCTGCAAAAGTAGTTTCATGAGACATTTCTATTTACATGCTTAAAAAAAAATATTAGTCAAGAAATATATGTGCTTCAAGACTTTAACGTGGAAAGAATATGCACCTTCAGTTGAATTTCTTTAAAGCTCTAAAAACAATTTGCTTTTTTTCTGTTTTGTTATTAGACATTTAACCTTTTTTTTTTCTTTTATCATTTTGCACAGTCTTCTTGAATATTAAAGATGTAATAAAGGATCTCAAGATCAGTCCTGGGTGTTCTTTGGGAGGAATGAAGCTAAAGCTGAAACTCCAGTACTCTGGCCACCTCATGTGAAGAGTTGACTCATTGGAAAAGACTCTGATGCTGGGAGGGATTGGGGGCAGGAGGAGAAGGGGACGACAGAGGATGAGATGGCTGGATGGCATCACAGACTCGATAGACGTGAGTTTGAGTGAACTCCGGGAGTTGGTGATGGACAGGGAGGCCTAGTGTGCTGCAATTCATGTGGTTGCAAAGAATGTGACACGACTGAGCGACTGAATTGAACTGAATAAAGGATCTTGAACATTAACCTTTGTATAGAATTTTGATTTTCAGTTAAGGATAAATTCTTTGATGAATTTCTTATCCAAAGTTTATGAGCATGTTTTTCCCATGGAAGGGCATTTTATTTAAATATAGCCTATCAATTCCTAACTCCCTATCTATCTGTCTCCCCTCCCCTCTAGGAACTGTGAAATCGGTTTCTCAGTCTGTGAGTCTGTTTCTGTTTTATAAATAAGTTATTTTGTATCATTTTCTCCTTCCTTCCCAATCCCAAAAATAAGAGATAAAGATAAATTTCAGCCTAAATCTGATTAGAAGGAACACACTAAGGTTTGAGGGTAAAAGAAGAAACAATGTGTTAACTTTGAGAGTCAGAGCAAGAATTACTAGAATTGTTACTAGAATTGTTTTCTTGCTCCATGCATTTTTCCTCCCAGAGGAAGTCTGATTCTAGAAGCTAGAATCACATTGATTTCTGCTGTAGGCAGATTTGGCTAACACCTTTTGAACAGAGAACTCTGATTATGACTCATAAGTCTTATTAGCAAAAAGAAACTCAAATTCCCCAGTCTCTTTCTCACAGGTTAAACTATTTTTGAGAAGTTGGAAGAGTTAGTGATCTGAAAAATATTCACAACAATACAAAAGGGAAGATTTCTGACTGGGAGCTATACTTTCTATTTAGAATATATTTGAGACAGAACTGCCTTATAGTCTATCAGGATAAAATCATAAAGGTAACATTTCAGTGAAAATGTTTTTCATGTCAGATATCTTCCTTTTGTCCTCTACAAATAAAGGTGTATTTATAGTCATGAAAGTGAAAGTCACTCAGTCATGTTCAACTCTTTGCGACCCAGGCCAAAATACTGGAGTGGGTAGCTTCTCCCTTCTCCAGGGGATCTTCCCAACTCAGGGGTCCAACCCAGGTCTCCCACATTGCAGCCAGGTTCTTTACCAGCTGAGCCACCAGGGAAGCCCAGAAATACTTGAGTGTGTAGCCTATCTCTTCTCTAGAGAATCTTCCCGACCCAGGAATCAAACCAGTGTCTCCTGCATTGCTGGCAGATTCTTGACCAGCTGTGCTACCAGGAAAGCATTTATATCCATATTTATGTACAAAGTTTCCATGTAATCCTCAGAATCTTCTTATGAGATGCTTTATGAGATATAATTAAATATCAGCCTGGTTAGTTTGCAATATTGCTATGTTTTTGCCACAAAGTACTATTAGCTGGTATATTGGTTTTCTGGGGTTCTGTAACAAAGTACCACAAACTGAGTGGCTTGAATAATGGATATTTATTGTCTCCGTTCTAGAAGCTAGAAGTCTGATCTCAGGGTGCCAGCATAGTCCGTTCCTTCTGAGGGTTGTGAGGAAGAATCCATTTTCCCTGGGTGTTTCCGGGTGACCTTTAGAGTTCCTTCACTTGTAGAGGAATCACCCCCATCTCTGCCTTCATTTTCACGTCTATTCTCCATGTGTGTCTGTGTCTAAATTTCCTCTTTTTAAGTGTACAAGTCAATTACATTATGGCCCCACCCTACTCCAGTATGACTTCAGCCTAACTAATTACATTCATAGTGATGCAATTTCCACATAAAATCACTGTTGGAGATACTGAGGTGGGGTTTAGGATCCACAATTCAACCTATTAACAGCAGACATCATCTTCTATCATCTTCTTAGATTTGATTATCAGTAACATACAACAGACAGGTTCCAAATAGGAAAAGGAGTACATCAAGGCTGTATATTGTCACCCTGCTTATTTAACTTGTATGCAGAGTACATCATGAGAAATGCTGGACTGGAAGAAACACAAGCTGGAATCAAGATTGCCGGGAGAAATATCAATAACCTCAGATAGGCAGTTGACACCACCCTTATGGCAGAAAGTGAAGAGCTAAAAAGCCTTTTGATGAAAGTGAAAGTGGAGAGTGAAAAAGTTGGCTTAAAGCTCAACATTCAAAAAACGAAGATCATGGCATTCGGTCCCATCACTTCATGGGAAATAGATGGAGAAACAGTGGAAACAGAGTCAGACTTTACTTTTTGGGGCTCCAAAATCACTGCAGATGGTGACTGCAGCCATGAAATTAAAAGACGCTTACTCCTTGGAAGGAAAGTTATGACCAACCTAGATAGCATATTCAAAAGCAGAGACATTACTTTGCCGACTAAGGTCCATCTAGTCAAGGCTATGGTTTTTCCTGTGGTCATGTATGGATGTGAGAGTTGGACTGTGAAGAAGGCTGAGTGCCAAAGAATTGATGCTTTTGAACTGTGATGTTGGAGAAATCTCCTGAGAGTCCCTTGGACTGCAAGGAGATCCAACCAGTCCATTCTGAAGGAGATCAGCCCTGGGATTTCTTTGGAAGGAATGACGCTAAAGCTGAAACTCCAGTACTTTGGCCACCTCATGCAAAGAGCTGATTCATTGGAATAGACTTTGACGCTGGGAGGGATTGGGGGCAGGAGGAGAAGGGGACGACAGAGGATGAGATGGCTGGATGGCATTACGGACTTGATGGAAGTGAGTCTGAGTGAACTCCGGGAGATGGTGATGAACAGGGAGGCCTGATGTGCTGCGATTCATGGGGTCACATAGAGTCAGACACGACTGAGTGACTAAACTGAACTGAACTGAACATATAGCTCTCATAAACACTGACATCATGCACTCTGGAACCTGCAAAAAGCTGGGACTAGATCCCTGTTTGCTGCTGCTGCTGCTAAGTTGTTTCAGTCATGTCTGACTCTCTGCGAACCCTTAGACAGCAGCCTACCAGGCTCCCCAATCCGTGGGATTCTCCAGGCAGGAACACTGGACTGGGTTGCCATTTTCTTCTCCAAAGCATGAAAGTGAAAAGTGAAAGTGAAGTCGCTCAGTTGTGTTCAACTCTTAGCGACCCCATGGACTGCAGCCTACCAGGCTCCTCTATCCATCAGATTTTCCAAGCAAGAGTATTGGAGATGGGTGCCAGTGCCTTCTCCAGATCCCTGTTTAGCAGATGCCTTTTGGTATAACCTTGAGAAAGTAGATTACACCACGTTTCTTCATTTGTGGACTTCTTAAAACTTACCTCACAGCATAAATTAAAGAAGATAATGTTATAGTCTCTAGCAGCATTGGAATTCAGAAACTGTATCTATTACCTAAAGTATGAGGGTCGTAAAAGAGTCAAAAATATACAGTGGAGAAAAGACAATCTCTGTAACATGTGGCGCTGGAAAAATTGGTCAACCACATGTAAAAGAATGAAACTAGAACACTTTCTAAACCATACACAAAAATAAACTCACAGTGGATTAAAGATCTAAATGTTAAGACCAGAAACTATAAAAATCTTAGCAGAAAAGAGAGCACTCTGTGACATAACTCACAGCAAGATCTTCTATGACCCATCTCCCAGAGCAATGGAAATAAAAACAAAAATAATTAAATGGGACCTAATTAAACTTAAAAACTTTTGCACAGTGAAGGAAACTATAAGCAAGGTGAAAAGGCAGCCTTCAGAATGGGAGAAAGTAATAGCAAAGAAAACAGCTGACAAGGAATTAATCTCCAAAATATTCAAGCAGCTTATGAAGCTCAATACCAGAGAAATGAACAACCCAGTCAAAAATTGGGCAAAAGAGCTAAACAGACAGTTCTTCAAAGAAGACATACAGAAGACTAATCAACACATGAAAAGATGCTCAACACCACTCATTATTAGAGAAATGCAAATCAAAACCACAATGAGGTATCATCTCACGCTGGTCAGAATGGCCATCATCAAAAAGTCTACAAACAATAAATCCACGAGACAGTGTGGAGAAAAGGAAACCCTCTTACACTGTTGGTTGGAATGCAAACTGGTACAGCCACTATGGAGAATAGTGTGGAGAGTCCTTAAAAAACTGAGAATAGAACTGCCATATGACTCAGCAATCCCACTGCTGGGCATACACACAGAGGAAACTAGAATTGAAAGAGGCATATGTACCCCAATGTTCATCTCAGCACTATTTACAATAGCCAGATGTCCATCGGCAGATAAATGGATAAGGACGTTGTGGTACATATACACAATGGAATATTATTCAACTATAAAAAGGAATGCATTTGAATAAGTTCTAATGAGGTGGATGAAACTGGAGCCTATTATACCGCATGAAGTAAGTCAAAAGAGAAGCACCAATACAGTATATTAACACATATATATGGGATTTAGAAAGACTACGAAAGAGACACAGATGTAAAGAACAGTCTTTTGGACTCTGGGGGAAGGCGAGGGTGGGATGACTTGAGAGAATAGCATTGAAACATATATATTATCATATGTGAAACAGATGACCAGTTCAAGTTTGATGCATGAAGCGTGGCACTCAAAGCCAGTGCTCTGGGACAACCCAGAAGGATGGGGTAGGGAGGGAGGAGGCAAGGGGTTCAGGATCGGGGAACATATGTGAGGAAAAAAGAAAAATGCTCATTTTAATGTGAAAGAAAAGTATGACTGTCATTTAACACAGAGGGACACATGGGGCCCTAATTTGTGTTTGTGTTACATGCATCCTATACCTGGAGATATTTAGGATTAATTAATTTTGTTTTGTTTTCCATTTTAAGTGTTAGGATTATATCTACAAGGACTCTTTCCTCAAAGCATGTCATCAACGTATAAGGAGGTAAAGAAAGTTAGTGACTCATTACACCCAGAACAAACCTATCCCATTAGCAGTCCTTGGGTGGAGTGAGTCATCTCCAGTCATCACTTTAATGTGACTGCTCTTATGCACAGAGGGAGCGGAGCCCTGGCTACATGATACAGGTATCTCATCTTAATCACAAAGGGACTTTCTTTCTGACCGAGCGCTCCTTCTAACTGTACTTCTTGATCTCACAGACACTGGAACAATTTGTCCGAAATCTCGGTGGCGATGACATGAACCAAGTATTGAGGGAATCATTTTCTCACTTTTATTTTTGCCTCTCTTTGTTCTTTCCTCTTCCTTTGAGTGAAATGAGTTCCAGACAAACTAAGATCCATCGTACACATTTCTATCAGTGTTAGAAAGAGAGTATTTCACTTTGATTAGGAATTCAGTTTAAAAAATAATAAGGAGCCCCAAGAATTGCAACTAACAGCCTTATTTTTGTAAGTTAGAGGAAAACCCTTAATTTAGTTCCATGTAGGAAAATCCATTTAAAATGTAATTCAAGGTTACCCAAAAAGAATATTTCAAACACCCAACTGTAAAGGTCTATAAAGATAAAATGTACCGATAACAAGGATGTGAGGTGTAAAGATAAAGCAACTGTTGCTTACCCATAGGCTTTTTTTTTTTTTTTTTTAATGTATCACCATGAATTTGTTCAGAATAACTCAGTGCATGTTCTGAGGAAAGATTTCCAAGAGCATGATGATGGACAAGAAGAGAGATAGTTCATAAAAATGTATTAGGGTCAAAGTTATGACCCATTGGATGATAGAAGCCGTGTCACTGACCTCCCTCATGGTGAAGATGAGTGAACCCACTAGCTAGCCCAGGCATGGGTTCCACGGCATGGGAAGATGAAGCATTGTGTGCAGCAGACCCTGCTCAGGCCCAGGTGACACAAACGTGGGCAGGACACAGGCCTGCCCTTGGGAGTCAGTCATCCCAAGTCAGTGGACAAGCGCAACTATGTCGGACAGGACCCAGGTCACGAGAGAGCTGGATGGAGACAGGTGGGCGGTGCAGGGGACAGAGTGCTTAGGTCTGACTGGTGTAACAATCAGGAAGGCTCCCTGGAGGATATGATAACTGTGATGGAATTTAAAAAAGAGTAAAGTTGAAACAAACAGAGAAGCTGACAGAGGACATTACAGAAAGAAGGAATAGTGCGAACACAGACACAGATATTAGAAAAGGAATAGTTTGTCATTCAGGATGCTTGAAATGTGGGTATCTGAAGATTAAGATGAAATGATGGTATCAGATTCAGACTGTGAGGATAGCACATTTGCGTCTTTTTTAAGATGGTGGTAAAGTGGGGAAAATGAAGTTTTAAGTGAACCTTAGGATGAATGTTAAATGATGGTGCTTAATTCTGAAAAGTTAGAACACTGTTTAACATTCATAACATATAACATATATAGCTGCTACAGAATGAGACGATGACAATTTTTCTTGCAGATGCACATTTCATTCAATGCTCTGACCATCAATAAACCATGTCCCACCTCACTAGGGAGAAAAGGGAGAGGAGCTAATCCTGTTGAATATACCACGTATGCTAGATACAGAATAGATACCCCTAACTATTCAGATGAATAAAACACAGCACATTTCTCCAAATCACACCAAATAGGCATAGAAGAGGAAAGAAGCAATCACCATAGAGTGTGATGAATACCACAAAAGAGACACGTGCAAAGTCTGGAGGCAGCTCAGAAGAGGGGCCAAGGAAAGCAGTATGAAGGGGTGATGTGAAGGACATCTGAGTGGTCCCTTGTGAGGCTTCCCAGGTGATGCAGCAGTAAAGAATCTACCTGCCAAAGCAGGAATCTCAGGAGACAGGGGTTCAATCCCTGGGTCAGAAAGATCCCCTGGAGGAGGAAATGGCAACCCACTCCAGTATTGCTGCCCAGAGAATTCCATGCACAGAGGAGCCTGGCGGGCTCCAGTCTGAAGGGTCACAAAGAGTCTGACATGACTGAACACTCAGGCATACATGCTATGGGAAGTGTTGAGAAAAATGTGAAGTCAAAAGCCCCTTCGGTATGGAATCCCTGAGGTGAAAGGAGTGAGTGCAATGGGAATAGTTTTGGGGATGGAGAGGACCAGACTGAATAGGCTGAGAGAAGTGTCATCTTCTGGGTCCATAATTGCCATGCTGTGCTGTCTAGACTTGATTCTGTCCTGGACAGGACTTTGTAGAAGATATTTCAGAAGGGACTAACTATATCAGACTTATGTGATATAAGTGTGATGAATCAGAATAGAAGCAAATGGAAAATGAGAGGCAGAAGATCTAATAAAAGATGATTGCAGTTGGACAGGGGTGCAGAATAATTGAGGAGAAGTGGGCCTGTTGGGATATGTGGTGGTTCAGATGGTAATGAATCTGCCTGCAATGCAGGAGACCATGGTTTGATCCCTGGGTGAGGAAGATCCTCTGGAGAAGGGAATGACTACCCATTCTAGTATTTGTGCCTGGAGAATTTCACAGACAGAGGAGCCTGGGAGAGTACTGTCCATGGGGTCTCAAAGAGTCAGACACGACTGAGTGACTATCACTTTTTAGTTTCACTTTTGGAATCTGAGCTCTGATGCTCAGAGGTTAAAGCATCTGCTTCCAATGTGGGAGACCCGGGTTCGATCCCTAGGTCAGGAAGATCCCCTGGAGAAGGAAATGGTAACCCACTCCAGTATTCTTGCCTGGAGAATCCCATAGACGGAGAAGGCTGGTAGGCTACAGTCCATGGGGTCACAAACAGTCGACATGACTGAGCGACTTCACCCATCCAGCCCTTGGAATCTGAGCAAAAATGATTTTCTGTTGGACTGGAGATCAAGAGATGAGGAACAGAAAAGAATAGTAGAAGACCTTTAGATTTTTGACTTTTGCAACTATGTAGAGGTTGGTCACATTTACTGAAATGGAAGAGACAGGAGATATAAAGTGGATATGACATGAAGAGTTTTGTGTTCACTGATGAGTTTGGAAAGAATAATTTTGATGGAACGGTGAAAGAAGACACATTAAAATAGGTTCAGGGTAAGATGCAATGTGATATTCTTCAAGTTCATGTAAACAAGATCAGTCTGTGGCCACAAAGCTAGTGCTGCACAGACAGAGCATGTACAATACTCACGGCTTCATAAAAATATGTATTCATTTTTATATGGTGTTTTGTGAAAAATATGCTGACTAGCATTAATGTTTGTGTTACCCAAATATGTTTTGAATTTCTACTAAGATTGAACCCGGGTACTTTGAGTTATATAGTGTCTGTCTACCAAAAGGCTGAGAAAGTGAACGTTTTCATGATGGACTTCCTCATGCTTGAGGCTTTATTCCAGATTATAGTCAAATCAGCAGGTGAGTGATGAATCAAAGGTTTTTCAGAGAGTGAGTGTACCTTAGGATAAATGGATTCAAAGATGAATGAATAACTCAGACAAAATAAAAGTGAATTTGCACTTATTAATTCAACAAAATGTAGTGAAAACTCACCTCTCTGCAGAATGCTTCAACTGGGGATGGAAGAAGAATTTGCTGAACTCTCTGTGGTCTGGAAGCCTGCAGACAAGTGAAAAACGTAACAGAACAAAGCGGAGTTTAATCACTATTAAGGTATTCATAATCTAGTAGGGTGGGAATTGCAAAAACACGGCAAGAATTTAGGCGGAGGAAAAAGTTATATTTAACACTAACCAAATTTAGGATTAAAAAAAGCTAGGGATGTAGTGTGGCTAGTGGATTGGGTGATGACCAGTGTCCCAAGGATAGCCATGAGCTAAATTAACAGGCTGAATTTATTAAGGTGTGACAATGTTGTTTGGATAACAAAACTAAACTAAAAAAAAAAAAAAATCTTGAGCTGGGGCACTATTAAAAGCTAATTTTTATTGGGCAGTTTTCATGTGCTTTACTATCCAAATGTTCACATCTATTAACTAATTTTTTCCCAAATTATTCCAAAGAAAGGGGCTTCCCTGGTGGCTCAGAGGTTACAGTGTCTGCCTGCAATACGGGAGACACGGGTTCGATCCCTGAGTTGGGAAGATCCCCTGGAGAAGGAAATGGCAACCCACTCCAGGATTCTTGCCTGGAGAATCCCATGGACCGAGAAGCCTGGTGGGCTACAGTCCATGGGATCACAAAGAGTCGGACACGACTGAGAGACTTCACTTACTTACTCACTTACTTATTATCTTTATCTCTGTTATTGAGGAAACCCAGGCTACATAGGACAATAAATGTAAAATTAGGATTAGCACTCAGGCTGTGTGCCTGAAAGCTTACATGTAGTACCATGTACTAACAATATTTTATTTAAAAACTAGCTTATCCAAAGCCAACACTACAGTAGCCCTATGAAACTTCTATACTGTGGTATACTATATTTCTAGCATTAGTCCAACAAATTCCAGAGTGACGTATTTGTAATAATTAGTTTATTAAGTTAACATAGCAAGCCTCATTTTAAAAAGGATTGGGGAAAGGATTTTTAATGTGATTTTCAAAGTGAAAAATAATAGTGGAATGAGATTAAACAGCTGAGATTGTGTGTCAAAAAATGAAACCCAGATAGCCTTGACTATACTATATCATATGTGGATGTGCATTTCAGTTCTTTTGAGCTGCTATAACAAAGTACCATGGACTGATTGGTTTATAAACAGCATTTATTTCTCACAGTACCATGCACTGAGAAATCCAAGATCCAAGTACCTCAGACTCTGTGTGTTGTGAGATTTGCTTCCTTGTAATGACTGTCTTTTTACTATAACTGCACATGGTGGAAGGTTGGAGAGCTGACTCTCTCGGTCTCTTTTATAAGGACATTAACCCCATTCATGGGCACTCCACCTTCAAGACCTGATTCCCTCCCAAAGATCTCAGCTTCTGATACCATCACACTGGGAGTTAGGCTTCAACGTATGAATCTTTCAGTTCAGTTCAATTGCTCAGTCGTGTCCGACTCTTTGCGACCCCATGGACTGCAGCACGTCAGGCCTCCCTGTCCATTGCCAACTGTTGGAGTTTACCCAAACTCATGCCCATTGAGTCTCGGTGATGCCATCCAACCATCTCATCCTCTGTTATCCCCTTTTCCTCCCACCTTCAATCTTTCCCAGCATCAGGGTCTTTTCAAATGAGTCAGTTCTTCATATCAGGTGGCCAAAGTATTGGAGTTTCAGCTTCAACATCAGTCCTTCCAATGAATATTCAGGACTGATTTCCTTTAGGATGGACTGGTTGGATCTCCTTGCAGTCCAAGGGATCCTCAAGAGTCTTATCCAATACCACAGTTCAAAAGCATCAATTCTTCGGCACTCAGCTTTCTTAGGGGATTCAAACATTCATAGCAACTTGAAGGCGAAGAGAACTTTTAGCGTGGAGAAGAGTAGACGTCAGCCATATTGTACGTATTTACTTTAGAGTGAAGAAGCAGCTACTATTCAATAAACTTCACGATGCCCAGAGAAGATCTTGTTTAACAGTTTAATGATCACTAGTGTTCTTAATCCCTAAAAAATTGGACAGAACAGAAACCAAATATGTTTTTTTGCAGAGAGAGAAGTGAAGGGCTGTGAGTCCTAGGGAGGCAGGCAGGCAGGGAGGATCCATGACGTGAAAAAATGACATCTGGGAACATGTTGTATTCTGAAAGAAGGCAGATCACTCCCTGGAAGTCTGATAAACTGGTTGCCTGACACTTTCACTCCATAAACTTTAATTCCATCTCCAAATAAAACATGGTCCCTCACACCAGGTGGACTCCTGTGTGTTCTAGGCGGGTGGAACCATCTCCTTTCCTTGCCTCTCACGTGACTTCAGAAGTACTAGAAGGCAGAAATGTCTTCTTTCCCAGGCTCCAGTCCCATTTCTCCCAGCAAAGCAGCACTCAATGGACTAAGATAGCTGTTAACTAGCTAATAAATAAGAAGTATTAAACAAGACTCAGAGTAACAGAGCTGTGGAGGGGTGAGAGGTACTCAGAGCCAGTCAAGCGTCCCAGCAGCTCACTCTTGAGGATGTCGCTTTGTAAGCAAAGGCACTGATGGGCGTCGTGGAGCACCAGGGCTTTCCAGTTCCCACCTGTTGTCAACAGGTGAGGATAAATGCAAACAGGAGCAGTGCTTCATAGCACGACAGGAGTTGAACAAGCTCATCACTAGCACTGTAGGAGAGATGTAACAGTGTCTGGGCCTGAACAGCCTCTGTTCACAGCTGATGTATGCATGTGTGTGTGTTTCTGTGTGTGATATAAAACTACGTGGGATTTTTTATGATTATTTTTTTTTCATCCAGCTTGTGTGCACACATAGAATGTGCCTGAGAAGATAGTAAGAATAAGTGTTTGGAATAAAATTATTTGCATACATTCCCTCGCCATCCCCTGCAAGAATGTCATTTTGGTATAGCTGAAGGATAGAAGTCCAGAACACGTTCTCTGGGGTGGTCGATGTGACACACTGATTGTGAGCAATATCACTCAAACCCCTCCAGATGAAAAGCAGAATGGCTGCTGAGCACTGAACTTCCTTCCGTTGCTACAGGAAGGGTGAAAAAATAGGAAGGCACCATGGGCTTCATAATTTGCAGCAACGAAAGCAAGATGAAAATGCAGGGTCCCTTGCTCAAAAGATGATTAAGAATTTCGAGATGGCTACTGCAGATCATTTAACGAGTGCATTGCCCTTCCAAATCTCTACAGAGGTCACACACCCACGAAGTTGGCCTTGTAAAAAGGATGCCAGGGCTGGAACTCCTTGGAAATAGTCCTAAACATTTTCATTATTTCGTAGGACTTAGAACCCTAGCATTTATTGTTTAACATTCCCATGATACCTCAAATTCTTAAAAATTAACCTATCTTTTTAAAAATGATGTTTTGTGTATATCAGGGGTAGCTTTGAAGGATTTCACAAGTGGTCATGGTCCCTGGAGCCTCCCTCCTCCACCCTCCACTCTTGTCCCTCCGTTTCCTGTCCTTCTCCAAGTCCCATGCCAAAGGAAGAGGATCTGGGAAAGGTCTACATGTTTCTGTTTATTTTATTTTATTTTTTAACCAAATGAGCACATTTTCCTGCTTCAGTTAACTTCCCTTTGAAATAGCAAAAGTGAATCCCCTTTAAGCCCTTTTTTTCCTACCCTTAGCCGCAGGCAATGTAAATTCTCAGCAATATTACAAGCCATGCCTAAAACTTGCTTATTGCTCCCCCTGACCTGCAGATTGCCGGGAGAAATATCAATAACCTCAGATATGCAGATGACACCACCCTTATGGAAGAAAGTGAAGAGGAGCTGAAAAGCCTCTTGATGAAAGTGAAAGAGGAGAGCGAAAAAGTTGGCTTAAAGCTCAACATTCAGAAAACGAAGATCATGGCATCTGGTCCCATCACTTCATGGGAAATAGATGGGGAAACAGTGGAAACAGTGCCAGACTTTATTTTTTTGGGCTCCAAAATCACTGCTGATGGTGACTGCAGCCATGAAATTAGAAGACTGATGAACAGGGAGGCCTGGCGTGCTGCGATTCATGGGGTCGCAAAGAGTCGGACACGACTGAGCGACTGAACTGAACTGAACTGAACTGACCTGCAGAGGACCTGCTGCCAGAGATTCCCCTTGTCAGTATCCCTGGACATTCAAAGGCCCCTTTGCAGACACTGCTGTTGTTGCTGTTGTCAAAATCATACCTGCATATGTAGGGAAAAAATAACCAAGGGATACAAAGAACCGGTTACCAGTAACAATGCAAAAAAAGGAAAAATAAAAACATGTGTTTTTCTTGTTACTTCCAGAAAAAACACTTATTTTAAGTGTTTCAAAGAAAACAAGTTTGAGGATATGTCTGTGAATCAAAAATCATGGAGAAAACCAGAAACTCTGGTAGGGAGATATATACGTAGATGAGTCTCCTTCACTTTAAAGGTTTGCAATGGATAAGGTATTAAGAGAAAAAATTCAACCAAGTGAATTTAAAAATCAGATTGGCTTTTTTCAGTGACTCATGGACTGGACAGCGTACCATTGAGTTAAACAGAAAGGAGTCCTAAGACTTGTACAAAATAAAAAACTTTTATGGGCAGAAAAGAGGACCAGGCAAGGAAAGAGGGGCTTGTTTCAGGCAGGGCCCCCCTCCCTTTAGGACTTGGATGAGGTCTCCCAGGCAGACCCCTCACTCATGCTGACCAAGAGATTCCAGACTGGCTGGTGAAGATGACATCCAGGGTGGAGAGGTTGAAAGTGCAATTACATTAGGTCTTTAGTCTTGGTTTGGTGACATGGGTTTAGTACGAGTGACTCCATTTGAGACCTGTTGTTTATTTATTTTTTTTTTTGACAAAGGTTACACCATAACCACCTCTTGCCTACAAACTGAATCAAGTTTCAAACTGTAATCGAATCCTCGTTTTCTCATGAACTCATTTTCTGCATTAATGGTAAGTAGGAAGATAGGACAGGAAAGTATCTATGAGGGAAAAAGAATCTGTTTAATAATATATAAAAGACATTGCAATTATGGCCTAATTCACTTTTTCTCCTAACCCAGCTAAAAAGGCATGCATTTACTCAGGACCTTTCCTTTCTGTGATGGTTGGCTGGCTTTTCAACAATTTGTTTTAAAATCTGGTTATTGACCAAGACAGAGATTTGAAGCTAGGTGGGTATGCCTGGCAAGAACTGAATGATTAATCATATCACTCAGCTATCTGTAATTAAAAGACAAAGAAAACCCACATTTGATTTCTGACCGAGAAGCCAGGGAGGAAGTTCTTTTTTTCACCAAGCAGCAAAGAAGACAGATGCATCTACAGGGTTAAGGCAGTTAAATAGAAAGATATATGTTTTAACGGAGTTGTGCTTTAAAATTACTTCTAATTTATCCACTTACCAGTCATGTATTGAGGTAAAATGATCAGTAGTAACGTGCTGCAGAAAGATATATACTTTTTAAATTGTAGCCAAGAGGAAAAAAGCAGCATGGAATAACTTAATCGTTGCTAATTATAATATCACTGAGGTAATTACAATAGATTTTGATTGTCTCATTTTCACACCAGAGGAGGGCACATCACTGGCGTTTCTCTTAATACATATTTGTTTTTAGGGAAGAGCTGACAATTACACTAATTGTAGTCACAGCATGAAACTTTGTTTTTAAAGAAAAATTCGTCTACATGTCACATGGAATAAACGCACCCTTTCTTTTTGGTTTAGATGCAAATTAAAGACACATTAATTGCCTTGTTTATTGTGGTAAGAGATCTCTGCATTGTTGCAAGCATTACCAGTTTTACAGGAGCAAAATCCATTTCAAAGTCCTCAACATCTCAAGAAAGTGTCCCGCTGCTTAAATGCGTCACTTTTATGAAGGTTTTGGAAGACAGCCTGTTCACTTCGCCGGAAGCCACTCTGACCTTCAAATTTATCACTTGCCTTTAGGAAGGTGAGGGAAAATCTTGAAAAGAAAATGCCAATGAAAGCTGAATTGTTAAATGCACCTCATTCTACTGCCGAAAAAATTCGTTTAGGTAGCCAACAGCATCTGCGTGTACAGATGTGTTGGTGAGGAACTGCCTGACAAAGTCTCCTCACCAGGGACACCCGAAAGCCGGAGAGGAGAGGAAATCAAAGAGGCCAGACCTCAAGTGCCATCGGGACTGGTGTCTGGCCAACTGGTTGCTTCTTCTTGCCCATGTGTGGGTTGCAGTCCAGTGAACGCATCCTCTCCTTGGTGGTAAGGACGCAGTCTCAGAACTGTTGCTTTTCCCTGTACTTTATGAGATCCTATGCATGGTCTCCCACATTGACCTGCCCAGTAAGCTGTAACTGAACTGCTGGTCGTTTCCATCACCTCCATTTATTATCATCTTCCCAAAACTAGCAGAGGAGGACGGGTGGCTAGCCAGCTAGAACAAAAGGAGAAAAAGGTAAAACTTGAATTAGGTATCTGGCTAGTTGCTAAGGTTCCTAGAACACAGTAGGCATTATTGACCCTGTTGACACTTTATTGTGTCAAAAGCAGCATTTTATTTATTTTATTTTATTATTTTATTTTTTATTTTTTTAATTTTTACTTTATTTTACTTACAATACCGTATTGGTTTTGCCATACATTGACATGAATCCACCACGGGTGTATACGAGCTCCCAATCCTGAATCCCCCTCCCACATCCCACCCCATATCCTCTCTCTGGATCATCCCCGTGCACCAGCCCCAAGCATCCTGTATCCTGTATCGAACATAGGCTGGTGCTTCGTTCTTACATGATAGTATACATGTTTCAATGCCATTCTCCCAAATCATCCCACCCTCCCCCTCTCCCACAGAGTCCAAAAGTCCATTCTATACAGGAACGTTCTATAAAAGCAGCATTTAAAAAATCCACATCCAACGTATTTTGAGTGATGAGAGGTACTCAACAAGATACTACACAGAGAAATAAAGCAACCATATAGACTATTCAAAGTGTCTTATACTGCAATGAGCCTTACCAGGCAGTGGTAAGATCCTGGTATTATTGGCTGCATAATTAGTGTAAAATTACACATTAGAGGGAAGAATATGTTAATTTATTACACAATAAGTAGCCATTATAAAATGCTGTGGGTTTTGTGGGGCTCTTGAAATATATTTGACATACAATGCTGTGTAAGTTTAAGATATGCAACATGTCAATTTGATACATTTATATATTTTAATACAATTACCACTATAGCATTAGCTGGCAATTTCATCACCTCACATAATTATCATTTATTTTGAGGAGGGTGGGAATAATTAAGTTCTTGGTATTGCAACTTTGGCCACCTGATGCTAAGAACTGACTCATTGGAAAAGACCCTGATACTGGGAAAGATTGAAGGTAGGAGGAGATGGGGACAACAGAGAATGAGATGGTTGGAAGGCATCAATAACTTGATGAACATGAGTTTGGAAGTTGGTGATGGACAGGGAAGCCTGGGGTGCTGCAGTCCATGAGGTCATAAAGAGTCGGACACGATTGAATGACTGAACTGAAATGATTGGAATGTCGATATTTATAATACGGTATTATTGTTTATAATCACCATACTGTGCATTAGGTCTCCAGGACTTATTTATCTACTAGCTACAAGTTTGTACCCTTAAAAAATATCTCCCTTATTTTCCCACCCTTGTCCTCTACTAACTGCCATTCTACTCTGTTTTTATGAGTTTGGCTTTTATAGCTTCTACATATAAGTGATAACATATAGTATTTGTCTTTATCTGACTTATTTAGCTAAGCATAATGTTTACAAGTGCCATCCATGGAAAGATTTTTTTCTTTCTCATAGCTGAATAATATTCATATATATCTCACAATATATATATGTAATATTAATATTTTATATCACATCTTGTTATCCATTCATCCACTGAGGAGCACTGACTGTCTCATGAGGTCACAGGTATGAGGTGATATCTCACTGTGGTTTTGATTTGCATTTCCTTGATGATTAGTGACTGTTGGCCATTTGGTTGTGCTCTTTGTAAAAAAGTATCAACTTAGTTCCTTTGGCCATTCTTTAAACTGGATTGTTTATTGCTATTGTAAGAGTTTCTTATATATTTTAAATATTGACCCCTCATCTTATGTACAGTTTGCAAATATTTTCTCCCATTTTCTAGGTTATATTTTAGTTAGTTAACTGGGTTTTTTTGCTATACAGAAGTCTTTTTTGCTTTTGTCATTTGTACTTTTGCCAGTGACAGATCCAAAAAACAGTTGTCAAGATCAATGTTTGTAGCTTCCCCCCACCTTCTTTTCTGTAGGAGTTTTATGATATTGGATCTTATGTTTCAATCTTTGGTCCATTAGGAGTTAATTTTGGGGAGTGGGATAAAATATAGGTCCAACTTTATTTTTCTACATGTGTTTCTCTGGTTTTCTCAACACCATCTGACGGAGAGACGCTGCTTTCCCCACTGGGCGTCCCTAGCTCTCCTGCTAGGTGTTAGGTGAGGTATTAGCTGATGGGGGCTTCATTACGTGCTGTCTATTCTGCTCCATGGGTCTGTGTGTTGAGTTTTGTGCCAGTGCCATACTGTTTTATTTGTGCTTTGTGATATAGCTTGAAATCAGGAAGTGTGATGCTTTCTTCTTCTTTCTCATGTTTGCTTTGTGTATTGGGAGTATTTTGTGGTTCTATACAAATTTTAGAATTTTCAAAAAATTTTCCAGAAAATACCATTGAAATTTAAATAGGGATTGTGTTAAATCTATAGATGACTTTGCGAGAATGAACATTTAAGCAAAAGTAATTCTTCCAGCCCGTGAATACAAGATATCTTTTCATTTGTTTTATATTCAGTTTCTTTCAAAATTTTTGGAGTTTTCTAACTTTCACTTCTGTGGTTAAATTTATTCATAGGTTTGTCATTGTTTTTAATGTTCATTAATGAAATAGTTTTTTTTTTTTAATCAGGAAGTGTGATGCTTTCTTCTTCTTTCTCATGTTTGCTTTGTGTATTGGGAGTATTTTGTGGTTCTATACAAATTTTAGAATTTTCAAAAAATTTTCCAGAAAATACCATTGAAATTTAAATAGGGATTGTGTTAAATCTATAGATGACTTTGCGAGAATGAACATTTAAGCAAAAGTAATTCTTCCAGCCCGTGAATACAAGATATCTTTTCATTTGTTTTATATTCAGTTTCTTTCAAAATTTTTGGAGTTTTCTAACTTTCACTTCTGTGGTTAAATTTATTCATAGGTTTGTCATTGTTTTTAATGTTCATTAATGAAATAGTTTTTTTTTTTCCATATTTTTTTCAGATCTGTCATAGAGTATAGAAATACAACTGATTTCTGTATATTGATTTTATATCCTGCAATTTTGCTAAATTCATTGATTAGTTTCAACAGTTTTTTTGGGGGGGGGTCTTAGGGATTTTTTATATGTAAAATTATGTAACCTTCAAATAATAACAATTTTACTTCTCATTTTACATTTAGATATCTTTTATTTCTTTGTCCTTCCTGGTTGTTCTAGCTAGGACTTCTGGAACTATGCTAAAATAAGCGTGGAGAGAGTGGGAATCCATGTCTTGTTCTTGATCCTAGAGGAAAAGCTTTTAACTTCCCACCACTGAGCTAGCTTTGGGTTTATCATATATAGTCTTTATTATATTGAGGTGTCTTCTTTTATACCCATTCTGATGAAGTATGAACTCCTATTTTACTATTTTGAATTTTTAATTTGTTTCACTTGCTAAGAAATCATTACAGAAAATTGTACATTAAATATGTCTACTGAGGTAGGCAAGGTGGACATTCTATTCATCAACAGAAAATCAACAGAACAGTGTTCAAGCCAGTGACACTTCTGGACATTTCTCAATGTATCAGTTTACATTTCCAAGAATCCCTAAGCTTATCCCCTGGCTCTAGGTGATTTTACTTTTCTGTGACACAGTCAAGTTTTCCATCTTCTCCACTGACCTCTTACATACAATTTCCTCATCTTTATTCCTGCTATACAACTTTAATCTCAAACCTTATGATTTCTCCATCAGCCCTGCAACAAATCCTAATTAGCCTTCTTATTTTCTATTACTCCAAAACCAATCCACTAGCATAGCCTAAGCAAGAAAATCCATGTTTGTAACTTTCCTCTGCTCAGGGGTTACTGCTCATTGCCTGATAAATAAAATCTCCATTTCTGAACATGGCCTACAAAATCATTTATTATCCTTTCCTCACTTACAGTCATATTATGCTTATTCTAGCCAAGCCAGGTAACTTGAGGAAGTACAGGTAACATTCAAGAGCAAGATATACTGGCATTAAGGAAATCAGCTTTCTTAGCTATTGCTGTGTTTGCTTTTGAACATTCGGTTTTATTACATTAATAAATGATGGGGAAAAAAATACCTATTATGACCATGTGAGACTGCAATCAGATATAGATATCTACTTGCCCTTGGTGCCTGGTCATATGGCCAGTGTTTGGACCACAGTGCTTGGGCACATGGGTGATGTTTGGTGAATAATAGTAGCTACGATCACCATCACCACATCATCATTTCTCTTGTTGTCCTATCTCTATGTGTTTCTTCTCTCAATCTAAAATGTTACTTCTTTATCCCCAAAAGATACCCACCTACTAAGACTTTGCCACTTTCAGGAAGTAAATGCCCCTTGTTTGTGTATCACCCTTGCCTGTACTTTTTAAAAATGTTCATCAGATGTCCTTTATTTCACTCCCCAGATCAGTAGACTCTGAGCCAGACACTTAAGAATTCAAAGCTAGTAAGCCTGAGACCTTTTCCTACGAATATGGACAACACATTAGAGAGTGTTCCTTTCCCTCAAGTCTCAGATGCAGGCTCCCCCAGTTCTGTTGAATGTCCCTCAAGATTTGCCATTTCATTCATCTTCCTGTTCATCCCTGAGGCCACCTTCTCAGTTTAGGCATTGCTATAATAAAATAGGGCTTCCCTGGTGACTCTGTGATAAGGATCCTCCTGCTAGTGCAGGAGCCTCGGGTTCAAGACCTCAGTTGGGAAGACTCCCTAGAGAAGGAAATGGCAACCCACTTTTTGCCTGGGAGATCCTATGGACAGAGGGGCCTGGTAGGCTACAGTCTACGGGGTCACAAAGTGTTAGATATGACTCAGCAATGACCCAGCAACTAAATAACAACAATAAAACCAGAAGGTGTGTCTAAAGCCAAAGAATAACAAGAATTCTTGGAAAAGAAGATAGCTTCCCCCAAAATTCAATGACTAGGTTATATAAAAATACAGATGGCTAAAAATTGATTTGGGGGATATTGGAAGATAATAAATAAATTTCCCGTTGCCAAGAGTAAAATAAGAAGAAATAAAAATATTAGTAAGAATATAAAATAGAGGCTTTACCCATCTGCTCCTACTATTATGTATTAATAGTAAGAATCCCAGAACAAAAGATAAACAATGAAGAAATATTGGAATAAAATAGCTCAGAGCAGAAGACATACACCAGTCTTTAGATTAAATGAGTCACCTTCATCCTATTCCAAGGAGAGCTGGATGAAATAAAATAAGAAGACACACTTTTAGATATATTCTGGGGATGTTTCTGATCTTCTTTGTAAGAGAAATGGAGAAGGACTAGGAAGCAGTGAAAATGCTCCCTAAGGTTTTAGAAAAAAAATCAGGAAGCAGAGATGTATATACTTGCATTATTGAAAATGTAAAAGCTTGCGCCAGATAAAGAAACTATTAAGGATTATTTCTGGGGAATGGGTTTGGAGAAAGTGGTGAAAAAAAAAGAGTTTAACTTCCCAAATGATTCCCTTCTATACCATATGAAGTTCCCCTATGATGGGCATATAATAATTGTAGGATGAAATAAAATTTAAAAAAATTTTAATTTAGCATTGCATCAAGAACTTTTAAAAGTGATTTTCTTTAACCATACTATTTTGATAATGTTACAGTGTAAGAATCTATAAATATGTCCTATATTATACAGTGCATTACCATAATACTGCTAGAATATTTCTCAATTTTTTATTGCCATAAATAAATCTATGAGGAAATATATTCCTCTAGCATATTCATTTGTCCATGTACCTCTCATTAGGAATCAATTTTGAGTAATAAAATTATATCTTAAAGGCTTTTGAAGTATATTACCAGCTTTCCTCCAAAATGATTATAATAATTTAAAGCCCAACCAAAAGAAGATAAAAATACCCTTTTTGCCATATCTGCAACAATACCAGGTGCTAGCTATAAATATATTTTTTGAATGAAGGGCTCCATCAATCACTTTCATATTAAAGGTGATAAGGTAGGATTTTCTTCTATGGGAAACAAGATAACATCTACTCCTTAACCAATGATCTACTTGGAAACATGGTACAATGCATAAAAAGAATAGCAAATAATTTAAGGCAGCATTTGATGAACAGCAAAAGCAAAAGATGTAAGCCTACTAATGTGGTTGGCAAAGGTTTTCTAAGAATGTAATAAAGATTGGAAAGAGCAAAAGGAAACAGCTGATACATTTTATCAACAACAACAACAACAACAAAAATGTGCCTACTTCAGGTTTAAGTCAAACAAGTCAAAAACTTCTTTACAGAAAAAAAAAGCAAAAATTTAAATACAAGCTACAGAATTGGAAGCATATATTATAAATATCTATAAAGAAAGGAGAGACGTCCGAGAGGAAGATGGGTGGTGTTGTTCAGACAGTAAGTCATATCTGACTTTTTAAGACCCTATAGACTGCAGCGTGCCAGGCTTCCCTGTCCTTCACTATCTCCCTGAGTTTGCTCAAACTCACGTTCATTGATTTGGTGATGCCATCAAATCATCTCATCCTCTGCTGCCCCCTTCTCTTGTCCTCAGTCTTTCCCAGCATGAGAGTCTTTTCCAATGAATAGTCTCTTCCCTGGTGGCTCAGGAGGTAAAGCATCTGCCTGCAATGCGGGAGACCCGGGTTCGATTCCTAGGTCGGGAAGTTCCCCTGGAGAAGGAAATGGCAATCCACTCCAGCACTCTTGCCTGGAAAATCCCACGGACGGAGGAGCCTGATAGGCTACAGTCCATGGGGTCACAAAGAATCGGACACGACTGAGTGACTTCACCTTTGTATCAGGTGGCCAAAGTATTGGAGCCTTAGTAACAGTCCTTCCAGTGAATATTCAGTGTTGATTTCCCTTAGGATTAACTTTTGATCTCCTTGCTGTCCAAGGGACTCTCAAGAGTCTTCTCCAGCATCACATTGGAAAGCGTGAATTCTTCAGTGCTCAGCCATTTTTATGGTCCAACTGTAACATCTGTACACGATTACTGGAAAAGCCATAGCTTTCACTATGTGGACCTTTGTCGGCAAAGTGAAGATGGGTAAAGAGGCAATTTGTAAATGAAGAAATACAGTTAATAAGTGTGCAGTAGTGATCAATCTCACTGATATTCAGACAATGCAATATTATTTTTGTTAATAATATAGAAAAAGACTTGAAACATTATTAAATCTCAGTGTTTAATGTGTATGTGTGAAAAGATGTGCTTTTGCTTGATGTACAACAACATATCCTCATACATAAATAGGACAATATTTCCAGAGGCCAATTTGAACACATATATCCAATATCACATGCTTATATGCCTTGACCCTGCTACCTACCCTACTATAGGATTTCAAACTAAGATCTAATCATACAAGATGGAAAACTTTGCACAAGATATTCATTGCAGTATTATTCATAAGAGAATATACTTCCATAGAACATTTCATCAAACATGGTGCATGTACAAAATGGAGAACCCATAACAATGATACATAAACTTTTTTACTGATATGGAAACCAGTCTACTTAATATAGTTGGGTGAAATGGCAAACTAGAAAACAAAATGCATAGCATGATTCTGCTTATATAAAAAACATACACATAGGCACACATATGCTTATAGAAATGTTTGAAAGGATGTTCACCAAAGTGCTAACAATGGTTAGCATTTTAATCATTTTCATTTGTGCAATGAATATTATTTTGCCAAAACAATATATTTTCAGAGGAAAAAAAAACACAAAAAACATACTCTTGGTATTGATCCTGAGAGAAGCCATGTTTCCTGGACGACTTGAGGCTTCACCTTGGCCTTGGGAAACTAAAACATTATAACTCCTGATTTTTAATAGCTAAAGTAAACACTGTAGGAGATTTTGGTCATCAAACGACATCATCACTATCAGCATCATCACTATTGAAAGTCAGTTTCAAGAAAAGCCACAGTGAAGAAATGTCCTCTTGCTCCGAGATCAGAAAAGCCTGAGCGGACTGTGAAAGGCCAAGCTGGAAGCAGCTAGTGGCAGGAGCTGGCTCTTTACTGAAACAAAAATTCCTTATTGAACCCTGAGGGAGTGATGGGTTCTAGGAAAACCAGTAATAGCCATCTCCAAGTTGAGGGGAAATGATAGCAGAGAGCATACCCTGAAAGAAACACCTTGTGTCTCCCAGATTAGGTGGAAATCAGTTTATCTGAGGAACAAATGGGACTGATTAACAAACAAAACGACTGGACTCCTAAGGGGTTTTAGAGTTAATTGGGAGGAAGTTAAGGAGTTCTATGCATCTAACTTTGGGATTGCAACATCCAGGATCACATTTGAAACCATACTTGGCACTAAGAATCTGTTCTGGTTTTTCATCTGCAAAACCTAATAATGGAAGCTCTTTTATATTCCTAAATGAAAACCAGAGATGAGAGTAACCATATGCTGTCCATATAGAAAAAGCTACTATATAGGTATGGTCCTATTATTGGAGACTTTGGGTTGAAACAATCCCACAGTTACCTGTAATAATAATATGTAAAGAACAACACATTTTTAATTTCAAATATAATTTTAAGGAAAAACATGGTTTGAATCCTATATAAACTAATTCACTAGTTTTAATAACATTGTGGTGTATTTCCTTATCTCCTCATACTGAGGACCCGGAATGGAAGACCCTTGAGTCTACCTGAGCTTTCAGGATTCAAACATTTGAGCACATTGACATGATTACATCTATTAAAATCTTTTACACTTTAGTTCACCAGTTCACTAAACAAGTGTTGTTTACAAAGAAATGCCCAGGTTGTGAAAATTTGGCCATTTGTGTAACTTGAGTATGAGATTTTCCTTATTTGTATTATAGTTTCAGATGTTCAGTAGAAGGCCATCTGAGAATATGCAAGAACTGGCTTCTTGGGTGGCCTAGTGGTAAGGAATCTGCCTGCAGTGCAGGAGACCCGGATTCGATCCCTGGGTCAGGAAGATCCCCTGGAGAAGGGAATGGCAACCCACTCCAGTATTCTTGCCTGGAGAATCCCATGGACAGAGGAGCCTGGTGGGCTACAGTCCATGGGGTCGCAAAGAGTCACACATGACTGAGTGACTAACACACATTACATGATTTCCTGAGACCATAGACATAATCTTCAATCTTCATAAAATGCCGAGATAGTTGAAAGAGCCTCACATATTCAAAACTAGGAAATGCTCAAAATACTAACTGTACTAAACTAAGAAGTTTAGTAAAATTCCCATGTTTTAAAATTCATGGCCTTCTTTATGCTTTAGAGACTCTAGATCAAGTTCTAAAGAACCAAGATGAATTTTTTGAGAAAGAAAAAATTAACTAGAATAAATACTGTTGATTTACTTTCATATTTCATGAAAGATATATTTGTTATTCTCTATTATTTTTGGCCAAAGAGAAGGATATTTATTGTCTATCTTAAAATGTTTAGATTAGATCAAGTATATAAAAAAAATTAAACATTTTCAATACAAGATTATCCCTCAATGGTTTATTAATTATAATTCTATTTCCTAGAGCCATTTGTTCACCAATGTAAAGACAGGGAAAACATAAAATATTTTTTCAAACCCTTAAGATATTTCAGTTGAGAGCTAGGTGTATATTTACTTCTATTTGGTCGTCAAACTCTCAGGACTTCCCTGATAGCTCAGTTGGTAAAGAATCCGCCTGCAATGCAGGAGACTCCGGTTCAATTACTGGGTCAGGAGGATCTGCTGGAGAAGGGATAGGCTAACCACTCCAGTATTCTTGGGGCTTCCATTGTGGCTCAGCTGGTAAAGAATCTGCCTGTAATGTGGGAGACCTGGGTTCAATCTCTGGATTGGGAAGATCCCCTGGAGAAGGGAAAGGCTACCCATTCCAGCATTCTGGCCTGGAGAATTCCACGGTCTAGATAGTCCATGGGGTCACAAAGAGCTGGACACAACTGAGTGACTTTCACTTTCACAAACTCTCAGCTGGTTTAGCTTCTAAAATTTGTTATTTTTTCACTTTTTTTAATCCATCATGCTGATTTTTCTCTTCTTCCAAATCTGTGCAGTTTAGAAGTTATATCTCCTTATGAAGATCCATGAAATCTTTTATGGGAAAAAATGAGTTCTGTTTATTGAATTATTCTTGTCTTTTCCTTTAAGACATACAGAATAAATTATGGCTGGCCAAATATGACCTTTTAAAAACCACAGTGGCTCTTTAAGGTCTAAGCATTATGTCCACCTCCCACCAAAGGGAGAAGAAAGCTAGAGTCCTATAGTTAGTGTTGTATGTAATATTTATGTAGGATAATCCCCTAAGCATGTAAATAATTCAAGATTTAAAAGTACTCAGTGAAGAAATGAATACTAAAAATTCAAAATGTTGCCACACCCCCTAAGTAGTGAGTTATCCAACCTTAGTTGTATTCCATGGCCAATGGAAGGGAAATCAATCAAAAATGAAAAGTAATATATTGTTAGTAATATATATTCTGGGAATTACTAGTTGTGTGCAAAAGAACTATTTTACTTGATATAGTGCAGTGTACTACTAAAAGTGGCTTAGAAGATTATATCTGTTTATCTCTTTTGATATCTCTAAGATTTGAGTAGGGTCTTCAAAAGACCTAAGGGAAAAAAGGAATGGAAAGTCCATCTGAAAGCGGGAGATTAGAATGAAGGCAGGGATTTGAAAGGGAAGGTAAGTAATAAATAAGGTTGATTGGAGCAAAGACTTCTAGTACAGAGAGTGTTGGGACTAGACTGGGAGAATCTTGGTAAGCAGAGCTAAGGAATATTTTTACTTCATCCAGAGGTAATAGAGATTGCTATAAATGGAATGTATGCATCTACCCCAAAATTTATATGTTGAAACCAAATCCTGAATGTGATGGTGTTTGAGGTGTGGCCTTTGGGAGGTGATTAGGTCATGAGAGTGGCGTTCTAATCAAGACCCAAGAGAGCTCTCCACCATAGAGAGAAAATGGCCATCTGTGAATGAGGAAGCCAGTGTTCATCAGACATGACACTGATTCCACTGCTGCCTTGACCTTGGATTTCCCAGCTACCAAAATTGTGAGAAATGAATATTTATTGTTTAAGTCATCTAGTCTATGGTATTTTTCTTTTAGCATCCCAAAGAGTCTAAGACAGAGATACATTAAAAAGACTGAGGGGAAATCTGTAAAGGATGTCTTACTGAAGAATTTGAGATCATGAACTTTTCTAAAATTTTCATCCTCATCAATTTGCCTTTGAAAGTGAAAGTGTTGGTCGCTGAGTCATGCCTGGGTCTTTGCAACCCCGTGGACTGCAGCCCGCCAGGCTCCTTGGTCCGTGGAATTCCTCAGAGAAGAATATTGCAGTAGGTTGCTATTCCCTTCTCCAGGGAGAAGCTTCCTGACCCAGGGATCGAACCTGAGTCTCCCGCATTGCAGGCAGTTAAGCAAGCAATTGTGAAGACTCTCAGGAGCCATCTATTCTTTTCTCCACTCCAACTATGACTGAATAATTCCTGACAAATAGACATTTATTGTATTTTAAATGATCCAGGGGAGGAGGTTTTCTGATGTTGCAAGGTGACCAGTTGCACTTTATATAGCACTTGCAAAGTAATGAAATTTAGTCTTGGTTTATTTCAAGTCCACTCTACAGTTGACCCCACGTCTTTTTACTGAAACCAGAATGAATGTATCTACTGTCACATTCTAGCTCCTTAAACATACAAAGCCATTGTGCTTGCAGGCACTTCTCTCTCTGAAGTGAAGTGAAGTGAAGTGAAGTTGCTCAGTGGTGTCCGACTCTTCACAACCCCATGGACTGTAGCCTATCAGGCTCCTCTGTCCATGGGATTTTCCAGGCAAGAGTTCTGGAGTGGGTTGCCATTTCCTTCTCTGGGGATCTTACCCACCCAGAAATCGAACCCAGGTCTCTCACATTGTAGGCAGACGCTTTTACCATCTGAGCCACCAGGGAAGCCAGGAAGGCTGCCTTACTTTTTCTCTATGATTTTAGAACTCATACACTTTAGAGCACATATGAACCTAAAATATTAATATGTTTGCATTTCCATGCTTTCTGCATGCTTTCTCATCTTCCTGGAATCATTTATCTCACTTTCCAGACAAAATCCAACCCAACCTTCAAGAAACAATTCAGCTTTCCTTTTAGCAGTAAAGCCTTTCCTCATGTCTCCTAATTCCTTAAATCAACTTATGTCATAGCATGAATCACATTGCTATAGTGGTCTATTTGCCCTGTCTGATTTTCTTCCTGATCTCTGAGCCCTAATGCATTCAGCATCTAGTGTGTGACAGACTTTAACCAAAGATCACTGTGCAGATGACCTTAATTAATCCTCACTTTACAGATGAGGAAACAGAGACTTTGTTAGAGATTGCAAATATTATAAGTCCTTATTTCTTTCAACTGATTCACACCTACCTCCCTAAGCCGGATTTACAAAACAACAAAAAACTTTACAAATATGAAGAAAAGCTATAATCTGCAACAGGATGGGGGTGTATACATAAATTATTCATTGACATTAAAGTATAAAGTACAAAATAGCATATCTACATTTCAATAAGTCAGGATACCTTAAATTGCCACTCAGGAAACTAACATAACAGAGTTGGTTTGCTGTGGGGCTGTGAGTAAGTCCAGGATGGCATAAAATTGGAAACTTTTTTTTTTTTTTTTTCATTGAAGTATAACTGATTTATAGTTCTGTGTTATTTTCTGCTGTAGAGAAAAGTGATTCAGTTGTATATATATAGAGGGATTGAACCTGGGTCTCCTGCACTGCAGGCAGATGCTTTACCATCTGAGCAACCAGGGAAGCCCATATATATGTACACACATTCATGTAAATGTATATATGTACATATATATATACATACACACACACACTTATATGTAGTGAAAGTGAAAGTCACTCAGTCGTGTCTGACTCTGCAACCCCATGGACTATACAGTCCATGGAATTCTCTAGGCCAGAATACTGGAATGGGTAGCCTTTCGCTTCTCCAGGGGATGTTCCCATCCCAGGGATCGAACACAGGTCTCCCACTTTGCAGGTGATTCTTTACCAGCTGAACCACCAGGGAAACCCAAGAATACTGGAGTGGGTAGCCTATCCCTTCTCTAGTGGATCTTCCCAACCCAAGAATCGAACTGGGGTATCCTGCATTACAAGCAGATTCTTTACCAACTGAGCTATCAGGGAAGCCCACACATATGTATATGTAAACATATATACGTATAAACATACATACATATATAATATGCTTATATACATATATCATATATAGATACACACACACACATATATATAATTTTTATATTCTTTTCCATTATGGTTTATCACAGGACATTGAATACAGAATAGAAACTTTCTTTTTTTTTACTTCCTGATGCTTCTCAAACTTTCTTATCATACATCTGCAGAATTCTGGAATTGCAAAATACTAACTTTTGTCAAGAAAAATGCACAACTTCTAATTAATCAATTTGGAGATTAAGTAAAAATATTGTTTGGAAAGTCCTAAATCCATCAAGTTTATCAGGCTTATGCACTGTCAATAACTAGGTGGATTTTTTTTTAACCTTGCCTTGAAAAAAAGGTTGTCAGTCAGAGTGTTTCAAGATGATTCTTTCCCTAAGTGTTCTTCCTGAGTCCAGACCATCTACTATCTGCACTGCTGTTATCCAGGAAGTCCTCTTCCAACCCACAGGCTTTCCTGCATCTCCAGATGCTATTCACTTCCCAAGCCTAACCCAAGGTAAACATCTCTGTAAAAACTTTCAAATGCACTGCGGGCAGCAGTCATGTCACCGTACTGCGAGCTCCAAGCATCACTGTCTGAGTCATCCCCTTAGCGGCTAGGCACTGAGGCTCTTCTCCCTTGCCCATGCTTCCCCTGTGGTTATGTCAGTGACGTCAGCGTATGTGCCCAGCCCCCAGAGCTAGACCCAGGTTCCCCAGGAACCTCAGCGCATAGGGTGACCAAACAAATAACCCAGTGTCCCTGAAGGAGAGCTTCCAGTGAAAGGAAAATTAAAAGCAATTATAATTATATATTTTAAAAATTATCCACTGGGCTCAATTGGATTTACAACACTGGTGGATCTACATAATTAGCTCTATTCAAAACCTGTTTTGAAAAAGAAAATCCTGTCTGAAAAATAAAAATAACATTGGGTTAGGTACATTTTAGTAAGTATTATTTTGGTTATCTAAACATGAAAAAACAGCAATCAGAACGATTATATTTATTACATATTTGATATTTTAATCTGTTTTTATCTGTCTCTAGTACCACATCACTGGTGCTTTTTAGAAGAATGTGTGTTACATATACAGTATTATTATTTTTAACTTTTTCATAAAGTTGCCTGCAGTCTTCTAAAGAGCTGAATTTTATGTTAATAATTTTAACTGTTAGCACATTCTAATACTTCTATCACAGAGAACATACCACATTTTATTAAGAAAATACTTTTTTTACAATTGCAGCTGCACCTGGTATTAAATGAAGAAAAATTTCATTTCTAACCTGAAAATGTATAAATGGTTAGGCTCAGGTTTTTTTTATAGACACTCTCATTTTGCTTCCATTTTCAGAACAACTATTTTTCAAAGATGAAACTCATAAAATAAATTGTCTCCATTTATGATCCTTTTGAATATTTCACCAAATTTAGATACTACAAATGACAGGTCTTTTCACTTCTGTTCCATTTCAATACAGAAATGTATCCAATTGAATATGAGAACGTTATTGCAAATTCTTTCTCAAAATCAAGATATTCCAAAGAACATAGATGTCAAAATTAAATCATGGGCAATTTCAACTCTCATTATTTGTTTTGTTCAGTTTCACTCTTGATTTTGAGTATTTTCCTATTTGCAAGTTTTGTTATTGTCACCAGAAAAGTTTTAGGTGCTCCATTTGTTGAATGTTCAGAAGAATGTTTTTCAATATATTGAACAAAATGCAAACAAAGCTTTTCCTGAAAGTTTGCTACCTCTGTCAGTCACATAAGTTTATTTATAAATACATTTCAATAAATCTAAGACATTTTAAAAAACAAATACTAGGAGTAGTAAAGTAAGAAATAGCATACTGCCATGCCATTTTTTAAATTCAACATCAATTTTGTCTCAACAAAACAATTATAATTTAGTTACTTTTTGTACATGCAAAAATATTTGTCAATTCTTGGATGATAACTAAACTTATTTAATGATTATTCCACAATGCTTAAATTACTGAATTATTATGTAG
>SJYT01068431.1:498085-562368 GCA_006410635.1 Cephalophus harveyi | reverse complement strand
ACTTTCACTATAACACTATGCTGCCCCAAATTTATATCAGTTTTCTTATCCCAAAATCAACAAAAACTTTATTTATGTTGAACTTTTTGACCGAACTGACTATGATATTCATAATAATGTCAAATATTTCATCTTTAACAGACTGTTTGAAAACTTTATTTTGATTCTAGAAATTGGACGAAATTAGCTAAATTCTACGTACACCAACTGACAACATTGATATAAAATGAGAGTTTTTTCATTCCTTGCAATTTTCTTCTTTTTCTAACAGAGCTGGCACATTAAAATTCTCTCTTGACTTTTTATATATGCACAAGAGTCTTGGTTACACAATTTGCAACTTTAAAAAATGAGCAAATTCATTGGAGAGCAGTTGTTGTTGTTCAGTCTCTCAGTTCTGACTTTTTGCAATCACACGAACTGCAGAACACCAGACTTCCCTGTCCCTCACTATCTCCCAGAGTTTGCTCAAACTCATGTCCATTGAGCGAATGGTGCCGTCCAACGATCTCATCTTCTGTCGCCCCCTTTTCCTCCTGCCCTCAATCTTTCTCTACATCAGAATCTTTTTCAATGAGTCGGCTTCTTTGCGTCAGATGGCCAAATTACTGGAGTTTCAATGAATAGTCCTTTCAATGAATAGTCAGAGTTGATTTCCTTTAGGATTAACTGGTTTGATCACCTTACTGTCCGAGGGACTCTCAAGAGTCTTTCCCAGCATCACAGTTTGAAAGCATCAATTCTTCAGCACTAAGCCTTCTTTACTGTCCAACTCTCACATCCATACATGACTACTGGAAAAACCATAGTTTTGACTAGATGGACTTTTGTTGGTAAAGTGATGTCTCTGCTTCTTAATACACTGTCTCAAAATACAAAGATCATGGCATCTGGTCCTATCATTTCATGGGAAATAGATGGAAAATAGTGGAAACAGTGTGAGACTTTATTGTTTGGGGCTCCAAAATCACTGCAGATGGTGACTGCAGCCATGAAATTAAAAGAAGCTTACTCCTTGGAAGAAAAGTTATGACCAACCTAGACAGCATATTGAAAAGCAGAGACATTACTTTGCCAACAAAGGCCCATCTAGTCAAGGCTATGGTTTTTCCAGTGGTCTTGTATAGGTGTGAGAGTTGGACTGTGAAGAAAGCTGAGTGCTGAAGAATTGATGCTTTTGAACTGTGGTGTTGGAGAAGACTCTTGAGAGTCCCTTGGACTGCAAGGAGATCCAACCAGTCCATTTTTAAAGGAGATCAGTCCTGGGTGTTCTTTCGAAGGAATGATGCTAAAGCTGAAACTCCAGTACTTTGGCCACCTCATGCGAAAGGTTGACTCACTGGAAAAGACTCTGATGCTGGGAGGGATTGGGGGCAGGAGGAGAAAGGGACGACCGAGGATGAGATGGCTGGATTGCATCACCTACTCGATGGACGTGAGTTTGGGTGAACTCCAGGAGTTGGTGATAGACAGGGAGGCCTGGCATGCTGCGATTCATGGGGTCCCAAAGAGTCGGACACGACTGAGTGACTGAACTGAACTGAACTGAGCTGAACTCTGCATATAAGCTAAATAAACAAGGTGACAATATACAGCCCTGATGCACTCTTTTTCCAGTTTGCAACGAGTCCTTTGTTCCATGTCCAGTTCTAACTGTTCTAACTACTGCTTCTTGACCTGCATACAGGTTTCTCAGGAGGCAGGTAAGGTCGTCTGGTATTTTCCACAGTTTGTTGTGATCCACACAGTCAAAGGCTAGTGTAGTCAATGAAGCAGAAGTAAATGTTTTTCTGAAATTGCCTTGTTTTTTCTATGATCCAACAGATGTTAGCAATTTGATCTCTGGTTCTGCCTTTTCTAAATCCAGCTTCTACATCTGGGAGTTCTCGGTTCCCGTACTGTTGAAGCCCAGCTTCAAGAGTTTTGAGAATTACCTTGCTAGTGTGTGAGATGAACACAATTGTGCCATAGTTTGAACATTCTTTGGCATTCCCCTTCTTTGAGATTTGAATGAAAACTGACCTTTTTCACTCTTGTGGCCATTGCTGAGCTTTTCAAATTTGCTGGCATATTGAGTGCAGCACTTTAACAGCATCGTCTTTTAGGATTTGAAATAGCTCAGCTGGAATTCCATCACCTCCACTAGCTGTTACTTGATTCAAGTGGAAGTCATGTACCAAAGAATGATCTATATACTTAAATTCTGTAGTTGCATTTTTAAATGGTTAATTTTTGGCACAGTTTTAGCATTGCTACAAAATATTCAAGTTGAATATTGATACTTTTTAAGCATATTTGTGTCTTCTGGTTTTCATGTGGTCAGAGATATCCTCAGGGAACTCGTGGCAAATAACATTGATATTTTATCAAATTAGTCATTCGTCAATTCATCAGCAGATTTCCAACAGAAATTTAGATCTTAAGCCCGATTGTTTTATTCAATATACCCTTTCTTTTTTCTTAAATCATTGGTACTGAAAGGCATTGCCCCCAAAGGAGATAATATCAATAATATAATGAAGGAATAGTTGTAAATTTATACCATGTTATAAATGATATAACCACAATTGCAAGATGTCTCAAACTAGTCTCTCTATACACTTTATGTCAATATTGCTTAGCATCTTTCTGATGCAGAATTTATATGTAACTAATCTATAATATTCTAAGTTTCTCATGGAGCACACTAACCAGAATTCTTAGAGTGACATACATATTCAAGGGTCTCCCAGAACCAGTGGTGCTGGAGGCATCTCCCATTACCAAACCAGACTGACTTTGCTTGCTCAACACACAGTAGAGCCAATTTACTGACACCAGGTTATAATGAAGGAAAAGTACATTGTTTATTGCAAGGAATTAGTGCTTTCAAATTCCAGTGCAGGAGAAGACTCTTGAGAGTCCCTTGGATGGCAAGGAGATCAAATCAGTCAATCCTAAAAGAAATCAGTCCTAAATATCCATTGGAAGGACTGATGTTGAAGCTGAAGCTCCGATACTTTGGCTCCGTGATGCAAAGAGCTGACTCATTTGAAAAGACCCTAATACTGGGAAAGATTAAAGGCAGGAGGAGAAGGGGATGACAGAGGATGAGATGGTTGGATGGTATCATCGACTCAGTGGACATGAGTTTGAGCAAACTCTGGGAGATAGTGAAAGACAGGGAAGCCTGGGGTAGTAAAGGGTCGGACATGACTCAGCAACGGAACAACACCACCAACAAGCAGAGAGAGTAGGCAGCTTGTGCTCAAAAGACTCCTGGATGGTTTCTAGGGAAGAGTTTTTAAAGACAGTGTGAAGGAAATGGTCTGAGGGTACCTGATCAACTCATGCACAATTCTCTGATTGATTGATGGTGAGGTCCCAGGGTGATATTTCAGAAATCTCAATCACCAGCCTTTTGGTTCCATATGGTCAGAGGTCTACATGCTGGTGGTCAGCAGGCAATTAAATTCTTCTACCTGCTGGGGGTTTTAATATCTACAAATAGTAAATAATTCAAATATAAGGCTCATGATATTATCTATAACCCTTTGTCAGTAAGTCAGCTCAGTTGCTGAAAGAGTTGGGTCCAACTCTTTGTGACCGCATGAACTGCAGCACACCAGGCTTCCCTGTCCATCACCAACTCTTGGAATTTGCTCAAACTCATGTCCATTTAGTCGGTGATACCATCCAACCATCTCATCCTGTTGTTCCCTTCTCCTCCTGCCTTCAATCTTTCCCAGCATAACCCTTTGAGGAGGAACTACAGGTCTTTCACTTACAATCCAAGGGTGGCAAAAGAGTCAGATATGACTTAGTGCCTAAAGAACAACAACTATTATTTTGTCTTGCTTGACTATTTTCCTTTGTTTCTGCATTTTCTCACTTCTATGGTTAAATTTGCTCTTTGGAACTCAGGAAAGCTGAGGCTTTTCTATAAACAAGAGGAAGGGGACCCAAGGGCTGGGGAAGGAGGTCTATTGCCCAGAAGGTCCCATAGAATCCTGTTCAGTATCACTCCCTTCAGAACCTGAGGTTGCAAAGCATTAGCTGTTCCAGCTGCCTATGCCCAGGTGTACTTTGTTCAACAGGGAGCTTCCTGCATACTGTCCCTGAAAAGGAGGTGGTAGTTACACTGTGTCAGGATAGGGCTATCGCTGGTTGTTTCTAACATTTGACTAAGCCTAGAGCATGAACTACATTCATTGCACATGCATCCCACACAGTCCTGGACAAGACTGGCGGGCCATGATTAATAATCATACTTTGAAAATGAAAAAAATAATACTTAAAAATACTAGCCAAGGGCAAATGCTAAAGCAGATGGACCAAGACAAGAAGAGTAAACTGGTTCTGAGCCAGCACACCAGGTATCCCAGGCAAGCCCAGATGCACCGCTGTCCTCTCCACCCTCATCTCAGAGATTTTCACATCACGGGTGATCAAACCTTGTCCTCACTTCTATGCAGACATTAAGAGTTCTTCAACGCTTACATCAAGTGCTGCCTCGCATATGGTGTTTCTACCACAAGAGCTCTTTTCTTATACATTTTCTGTGCCATAATAAAGATATCTTTTTTTTAAGCCAAAATTGAAGGTGCACACAGCTGGTATTAGAAGAATGCTTAAGTTCTACTTCTTCCAATAGCAAGAAAACTACTTATAGTTTTTTTTAAACAGATACAAAGGTATTAACAAATTAACCAATGATAAGATAGATGACTTTGAAAAAACAAAATTTTTCAAAAAGACTGAAATTACTAAGACTTTTTATGGCTTTTTAAAAAAATTTTATTCTGACAGCTGTATATGGTGGGTGAGTTTGAATCCTCCACCTTTTTTATGACCCTCCATAGCATAGCACTTCAACCATAGGCTGGACAGAGAGCTAGCTATGGAAGGTACTTCTGTCTTCTTGACACTGTGAGTCTGGGTTGTAGCGTCCAGACCTGGTCTAAGGCACAGAGGAAATGGGAAGAGGAAGTAAGGACATGCCAAAGCCACCCAGGACAGTTTTCATCTCTAACCAGTTCTGGCCAGTTAGGAATTTTGCTCTTGAGATGAGAAGCAACTCTTTTTTTCTGTTTCTGGATTTTGTTTGTTTGTTGTTTGGGAGAGTGATGGGTCACAGGAAGGTAGTGAATGAAGTGCAGAAAACATTCTGGTAAAGGATGAACTGCATTTCTGGAGTTGGACTGAGCTGAATTTAAGTTCCAGAAAGTTAGGGAACCTCCTATATCTCAGTTTCTAAGCCTGGGACTAGTGAAAAAGAAAAAAAGAAAAAAACACCTTCTTTATAGAGGTGCTTTCTATATAGTTATTATATGTAATCTATCATTTTTATTTTTTCTTTTAATTTTTACAACTATGTAAAAAGATATTACTGGTAATGTACGCATGCCTCAAATGCTTACCTCTGTACATGAGACACAGTAATGCCCTTACTTGAGTTCTCCTGATGTGAGAGCCTGAGATGAGTAACCTGTTGCATATAGATAGCATATCTGGATATAATCTTCAAGATGATATCTAGGGCCAGGGTGTGAGGCAGGAAGAAAGTGAGCAATCAAAACAAGGATGCATGTGAACTCACATGGTGGCCACCATGGAAGGCTTACAAGACCTTCCGAGGAGTCTTAGGAAGGTTGCAAAACACCAGCCTGGGGGGAAAGGAGAAGGCGCATTTCCAGGGCTCTCAGTCCCAAGTGGTCAGTACCGACTGGGCTCAGGAAGGGGGAACAGCCCAGCCTGCAGCAGGCCTGACACTGTCAGGGCTGTGGGCTGCCAGGATTGTGTGGACCTGACACTCCTGGCTGCAGTAAGAACTGGGCGCACCCAGGGTCTAAACCAGGTGATAAAGGGAAACCCAGGTCTGTTTGTCTTCAGAACTTGTACTTTTTCTAACATATCGCACAATCTTCTAAAACTCACATAGAGAAGGCCAGTGCAATTCTGCTGTGGGATGGTCCAACTCCTTAGCTCTTGCAAAGCTGCGCTAATAGCAACTCCTTAAATGACTTTTATCAGGTTGAATAATACAAATTAAGGGAGATTACTGTTTAATTATCTCTCTATTTGTTGTTGTTCAGTCACTCAGTCATGTCCAACTCTTTGCAACCCCATGGACCAAAGCACTCCAGGCTTCCCTGTCCTTCATCATCTCCCAGAGTTTGCTCAAACTCATGTCCATTGAGTTGGCGATGCCATCTCTCTACTACATGCAAAAAAAAAAAAAGAGCCTGTATTGTTCTCAAACTTGGATCCATATTAGAATCACTGGGAAATTTAAAGACATCCAGAAGCCTCATTTCCACCCCCAGAGACACAGATGTAATTGATGAGTGATGTGTCCTGGACAACAAGAGATTTGAAAGATGCCAGAATCCCTGATGGCTCAGTGGTAAAGAATCTACCTGCAATGTAGAAAACGTGGGTTCAATTCCTAGGTTGGGAAGATCCCCTGGAGAAAGAAATGGCATCTCAGTTCAGTATTCTTGCCTGGGAAATCCCATGGACAGAGGAGCCTGGCAGGCTACAGTCCATGGGGTCACAAGAGTATGCCATAACTTAGCGATTAAACCACCAACCCCGCCAGAGGATTCTAAGTTAAGTTAAGTTGCTCAGTCATGTCCGACTCTTTGCAACCCCATGGACTATAGCCCATCAGGCTCCTCTGTCCATGGGATTCTCCAGGCAGGAATCCTGGAGTGGGTTGCCATTTCCTTCTCCAGGGGATCTTCCCGACCCAGGGATCATAGGCAGACGCTTTAACCTCTGAGCCATCAGATTCTAAGGTGGAGGTAAATTTGTGAATCACTGCTTTACAAGGTAGCAACAAGAGCAAAGTCTTCCTTGGTTCAGCCTTTGACTCGGTTAACCACATCCTTATAGCCATATTATTCACTGGATAATTGCCCACACATTCTCTTCACTCCACTCATAAGAACACAGCTGTAAGGGACTATTCTTCTTTTATCCAGTGCCACTCATTTCACTGACCAGCACTCCCAGCTGAGACTATTTCACTTAGAGCAAATCCTTTGTTTAAGTGTAGCATTTGGGCTATACAACAGGGCCCTAGGAAAGTGAAACAAAAAAGAAAACCATTTTCTATAAATGAAAAATCACTGAGAGTATTAAATAGCATGAAAATAATTTCCCCAGATATAACTTCAGAAATTTCTATAGTAGAATATTTATAAAATACAGAAAAGAAGAAAATTATAACGACTCAGAAATAATTATTGTTAAACTGGTACCTTTCCCTATAGCCTTTATTTACTTACACACGTTATGACAGGCTCCTTGTGTTCTTTTTCTGTAAAGGTATCTTTTTTAAACTATCTGTTATGATCATCAAATGATTACTCTGACTCTTGAAATCCTCTGACTGTAGATTATCATAAGTGCCACTCAGTTTGGGAAGTGGGAAGGGAGGGCAGGGAGGCTGGCTGTTCCAGGAGCTCTGGGCTGTGCAGGGTCACTGGTCATTAGGAACCTTTATTTTTCCTTGCCTGGTTCTTCTTTCTTGTCCTGACAAGTGGATCAATCTACCAGAGGCCAGGTTAGGCAGGGACTCCCCTCGCCAGAGGAGTCCCAGGTGAGTCTGCTCCTTGAAGGCAGGTGCCGTGGCCTCCCACCGCCTTTGCTCCTGCGCTCTGCCTGGCCCAGTGCCCTGTGCAAAGGGGATTGTCAATAACCGAGGACTGACTCAGAACTACGTCTTTAAAAATTCGTAAATACCTCCCAGTGTTCCAATGAATATCCAAAGGATAAGGTGCCCTTAGCTACATTATTGTATAATCGAATCAGTAAGAAGATGCGAACAAAGACCAGAGCGGCACCCCCTCCTCTGTGCGCTTCCTAATGGTTTATGAGGGAAAGCAAGAAAAGCGTGTAAGGGCAGTGCGGTCTGAAGCAACGGAATCCGGGTCATTGCTGATGTTCATTTCATTTTGGTTGCGCTCTCTCTTTTCTTTCGCTAGTTAGTCATCTGAGCGTTTGTCTCTTTCAGGCTTCCTGTTGTTGAATTTTCCAGGAAATCATTTTTTTTTTTCTCAAAGAGCTAAGTTTTTCACTAATACATTATATTTCTTCCTATCTTTAATTCATTGTTTTCTGCTTTAATATATATTTATTGTGTTTTGTTTTCTTATATTCTTAGGGCATATTTAATAATTATCCAAAGAATAGTTCAGGGTATTCCCTTTCAGCCCTTAAGTTTGTAAAGTTACCATTATCATTGTCTTTGTCATATTTGATGAGTCTGACAATATTGTTCTCATATTACGGGCTCATGAAAAATCTGGTGTTGTGGGTTTCACTCTTGTATTCTTTGAGCAATTCAAAATGCTGCTTTTTTAAGGAATTTAGGTAATTTCTATTTAACATATTTTCCAGTTTACTAATTTATAATGAAAGGATGTACTTTGCCTATTTTGAGTATTTTGGCTTATTGTAAAAAACAACTTATATGTCATTTAGTCTAACTTCCTAGTCAATGTATATGAGATTCTAATACAGTTTCCAATAAGCTTTTATCACCAATAAAAGCTAAGTGCCCCTCCCCCACCCATTACTTTAATCTCTTTACAGAAGCACTCATCATCCTGAAATCTGTGTTTATTTTCCCTGTCTGGCGGCAAATGCATTTATCACATATATATTTTTATTTAAAGATATATTGATTAATTGCACTTGTATTTAAGATGTACTATTCAAGTGTCAGATTATATAAAGTCTTCTCTATGTTGCAATTTTTATTTGAAATTGTATTTTCAGAATTATATTCCATTTTTAGAATTCACCCATGTTGTTATTTGTAGCTATAGCTTATTCATTATTACCATGGAAGACATTCCATCATGTTTACTATATCACAATTTATTTATCCACTCTCCTGTTGATGGATATTTGGATTGTTTCCAGCTTTTTGCAATTTTGAGCATTGCTGCTATGAAGATTCACATGCATATCTCCTAGAACACACGGGCTGGGTCTTAGGGTATGTGACTGTTTAACTTCACAAAATCATTCTACATTGTTTTCAGAGTAGGTGTACTAATTAACACTCCTACCAACAATATATGAGTTTCATGTAAACGCCTTTGATTTTTTGCCAATGTAGTGATATAAAGTGATATTTCTTTGTGGTCTTGATTAACAATTACATGATACTAATAAATTTAAGATGGAGGTTCCACATACTAAATAGTAATATGCATTTCTTCTCTAAAATTTCTTTTTTCCTGTTTACTCACTAGGTATGTTTACCTTTTTATTTGCAGGAGTTCTTTATATTTGTAAATTCTAATCTTTCCTTGTTATATGGATTGAAGATATCTTCTTCTAGTTTCTGGCTTATCTCTTTTAATTTTTAAATCGTGCTTTAATGGAGACAAGTTTTCAATTTTCAAGATCAAATGTCTGGGGACTCATTAGTAATACTTCAGAATGGAGGGCTCCTTACTTCTCTAGATGATTTCCGTTCCGTCAACGTGCCCCTTAAACCTGAACCTGGTGTTGCAGTCCTTCGTCAGCACCTGTCCTGTATGACATTTGCATGACATCCCTTGTCATAAACTAGTATCGTTCGGTGTTTCCTCCATGTGACTGTGAACTCCTTGAGAATGGACTTTTGCAATTTCCTCATGTGTATATCAAAATGAAAATAGTTATTCTCTCCTTAGTGTGCCCTGAGGATCAAATTGGCAATAAATGTATCACGTTGTGTTGTTTTACTAAGTTGTATTAAAATGCTATTAAATTAAATTCAAGCACTTTCAGATTGGTCCGATCAGGACACAAGTACATGAGGGACTATGGAATCTATCCTTTGCCCATTACGTGCATCATAGTTCAAGCCATCTGAAAAGGGTGTCTTCGTGACCCCCTGGTCGGCATAGCCTGTATCATTTCCATCTAAATAAACCAATCTTTTTCCCCTCAAAATGGAATTCTGCTATGATTTGCCCTCCTTCCATAAAAACCGGAGAGAGAGAAATTCAATGGAAAGATTGAGTCCCAGGACACCAATAAAGCTGGGGTGTCTGCAAGGAAGGATCTTTGTGTGTGCGCATCCCTATGCCCCCCAGCACCAGCCAGGAAGGTCTCTACCCTGAGAGAATTACATTCTCACCTCATTCTCCTTGTGGCCTGGGGTCAGGTAGGAACAGGGCAGGTTTGTGAACTTGGAAGAGAGTTGCACTAACAGGCCCCTGTGGTAATGAAATCTCGACCACCACCCCTGTACCAGACTCTAATCAACTGAGTTGGGGGGGGTTGTTGCCTCTGGCCAAAGGAGCAGAGATAACAAGGTGTTGGAGGAGTCAGAATACATCAAGCAAGCACTCCAGGCAGAGGTGTCTTCGTCAAAAAGCCTCTCCATGCACAGGTATCATTATGGCGGGACTCTTCTGCCTGGGAATATATATTCAGACACCTTTTCTTGATCTCCTTCTATTCCCTTCCCTTGTCATTCATTATTTTATTTCCTTTAGTTTTGATTAAATACCCTGCTCTGTTATCAGAAAAAATTAATGATTCAAGTATACAAGGACCCAAACTAATCTCTCTTGACCTTTCTAATACGAAATGTAATCTTTTGTGACTGTGAAATGAGAACTTTGTACAAACTGAAGTTAAAGATGATGGAAGAATTCCTGTGTCACATGAAAATATCTTGCGTGTTATTTTCCTGGTAAAAGGTTTTATAACACTGGGAAATACTGTTATAGACATCTTTTAAAGTTCTCTTCTAAAAGGTGATTTTGGAACTATTACAATTTGAAAGAAGGAGAAGTAACACACACACATACAGACAGAGTCTGTAAATCTAAAATGAAAGTTGCTGTTTTACTAATTCCTTGTATCTAAATTTTCACCACAGGAGCAATGCTGGGAGTCATAGCAGCTACAGGTTTTACTTACTTGGTTAATTAGCAATTCTTACCAAACCAAGTGTATCATTTCTCTTTAGAATCCTACATGGCCTCGATTAGACATATTTACGGGAAAAGTCAATGGATAAGACATTAGAGGCCAACCTCAAAGTCAGAAGAGAGCAACCGTAGACCTTAGAGAAGTGCTTTATTAGCCAAGAATTGGTTGGTTATTGATCCTGGTCTGTGCCTCTGGTCACAATAGCACTTACCCTAATTTTTCTAGTGTAAATATAAGTAAATTTGAATGGGTGTTGTTGAAAACAATCTGTAAATCTACATTTTGTGGTTTGAGTTGTAATTGTAGTTACTGGAAGGTTCAATATCTGGGGCATGTCGAGGAGACAAGGCTGTGCCCTGGCACCTCGCTCTCTGCAAATACCTCCTGAAGCACTTTCTCAAGGGCTATTAGAGCCACGCTGGCTCTCTCTGCTCAGAAACGCAGAAACCACACGGGTACTCAGCCGAAAAGGAAAAAGTACCTGGGGGCAAGGGATGAGCATTTTCAGATGAAACAGTGTACATTTAACTTAGACGTCTCTCTCTCTCTCTCTCTTTTTTCCCCCTGAGGTCAACCAAGCAATTAGGGAAGAAAGACATGAACCATTTTCCCGTTTTCCTGAAGGTAAACAATAATAAATTCACATTTGTTGCAACATGATCATTCCTCGTGTCTTATGCTTCCTTTCCCATCCTTTGCCTGTCCCTCCCCCATCTTATATTTGATCTTAAAGACTTTCCAACGCACACAGTATTCTCATCATAATCTAAGTTCCTCTGGTCGTACTGGGAAACACCCCCCTGGAAGATGCTACCGGGTTAATGAGAGTTAATGGGGATTGTATGTTACAGGGATATTGCCAAGAAATTTTGAGCTGAAAGGGAATAGGGGTGGGAAGTGGCTTCACTGATGATGAAACCAGCACAGAGAAAGCATTGAAGACATCCCACTGCTGGAACACCGTGTTTGAAACAGGGATTTTTTACGTTCAGATGATTGTCCAGGATTACTAGCGCTTGAGGTCTCATCGTGTTCATCCTTTTCAAAATCCTCTGCACTTTTAACTTACTTTGAGAAGATACAAGAAAATTATTTCGTCTAAAAAGGAAAAAAAATGAACGTGTGAAAAAATAAAGCAAACTGAAATGTGTGAGCAACTTGTGCACATACCCCACATGATAACAAAAATCTCCAGAAGAGACACAGAGCGACGGAAGTGGGTCTTATGTACCTTACATGGCAACCAGCGATCTGCTTTCTGGTTGGAAAGCAGTTACTCGCTTGCGTTCAGTAAGAGTGATTTCGGCTTACTGAAGGCAATTTGTTGAACACAAGCAATGTTTTCCTCTTATAGGCACTTCTGTTTTGGAGCTGTTAACTCCACCTTCTTCTTCTCCACATCCTTCAGTCCCAGCCAGAATGAACTAACTGTAACTCCCAACGCCTGTATTTTAAGTTCATGCTTTCATGCCTTCCACAAGCTGTTTCTTCCGTCAGTTCAACATCTTCTCCACCTTTTCTGCCTGTCAGTTCTTTGTACTTCAGAGACTCTGACCAACTGTTACTTCCTCTGGAAATCTCTTTATGACCACTACCCTGTATTCTATATTTCTTTAGGAATATGTACTGAAATGACACAGCACAATGGTATCATTTTTATCTACATCATAACTGATATTTTACATTTTATTGTGTAGCTGATTTACAATATGTTAACTTCTGCTGTACAGCAAAGTGATGCAGATATATATCAGTTCAGTTCAGTTCAGTCGCTCAGTCGTGTCCGACTCTTTGCGACCCCATGAATCGCAGCACGCTAGGCCTCCCTGTCCATCACCATCTCTCGGAGTTCACTCAGACTCACGTCCATCGAGTCCGTGATGCCATAGGTTTCCCAGGTGGCACAGTGGTAAAGAATCTCCCTATCAATGCAGGAGGAAATGTAAGAGATGTGGGTTTGATCCATGGGTTGGGAAGATCCTCTGGAGGAGGGTATGGCAACCCACTCCAGTATTCTTGCCTGTAGAATCCTATGGACAGAAGGAGCCTGGTGGGCTACAGTCCATATAATTGCAAAGAGTTGGATAAAGCTGAAGTGACTTAGCATCAGTTCAGTTCAGTTCATTTCAGTCGCTCAGTTGTGTCCGACTCTTTGCGACCCCATAAATCGCAGCACGCCAAGTCTCCCTGTTCATCACCATCTCCCGGAGTTCTAAGGAGTAAGCGTCTTCTAATTTCATGGCTGCAGTCACCATCTGCAGTGATTTTGGAGCCCAAAAAAATAAAGTCTGACACTGTTTCCACTGTTTCCCCATCTATTTCCCATGAAGTGATGGGACCAGATGCCATGATTTTCGCTTTCTGAATGTTGAGCTTTAAGCCAACTTTTTTCGCTCTCCTCTTTCACTTTCATCAAGAGGCTTTTTAGCTCCTCTTCACTTTCTGCCATGAGGGTGGTATCATCTGCATATCTGAGGTTATTCATATTTCTCCCGGCAATCTTGATTCCAGCTTGTGTTTCTTCCAGTCCAGCGTTTCTCATGATGTACTCTGCATATATATGTACTTTTTAATATTTTTTCTATTATGGTTTATCTCAGGAATTGAATATAGTTCCCTATGCTATACAGGAGGACTTTGTTGTCCATTTATCCTATTGAGGTTCCTCAGAAAAATAGAATTATCATACTATTTTTATCACAATCCCACTCCCAGGCATATATCTAAAAAAATTATAATTCAAAAATATACAGAACAATTAATGATCCCACCTAATCTGTGAGCTCTCTGGAAACAGGAAACAAATGTTGATTTTTCCACCTATAGAAAACACCTCTCCTAGTGTTTGGCATGCAATCCCTAAGTTCAGTGGGCATTGAGAGGTAAATGAATGAATGAGTGCCCCTTTCCTGTTAAGCCTAAGCAAGTCTACCTGACCTGGGCAGAATTTGAAACTCAAATGCAAATATAAGGGTCAGGTAAATGACCTAAGTTAGACAAGTCAGGAGCAGCATTTATCTTGCTGTGTGTGTGTGTGCACACATGCGCACATACACACATGCACACACACATACAGAGTCATGTCCAACTCTTTGTGACCCCACAGCCTGTAGCCTGCCAGTCTCCTCTGTCTGTGGAATTTCCCAGGCAAGAATACTGGAGAGAGTTGCCATTTCCTACTCCAGAGATCTTCCTGACCCAGGGATGGAACCCATGTTTCTTGCTTCTCCTGCATTTGGGGACAGACTCTTTAACACTAGCACCATCTGGAAGTCCCTTATCTTGCCACGCAAATGGAAATACACACCCAATTTTCTGGGCGTTCTCCTTTTTAATATAAACCAAAAATTTGCATTTTTATTTATGTTATTTCATATGGCCCACATTCTCCTAGATTAAAAAAAAAAAATAAAGCAACACTTTCCTAAGAAAATGCTGTAGCGTTAACCATGGCTCACTGTAGTTCTCTATTTGTCAAAGTAGGTTCCCAGAGCCATCACTAGACAGTGGCATGGGACTGAGAATTAAATGCTCCTAGAGTTGGCTAATTGCTAGGCATGGAGCCACCTACTTGGTCTGGGAACTCCTTTTTCCTAAAAGGTGGTTTATGTATTCTGGAAAACTTAATACCCAGTGCTCAGAATATCCTTCACTGGCAATGAGCATCCAGTAGTTCAATTCAGTTGCTCAGTCATGTTTGACTCTTTGTGACCCCATGGACTGAGGCATGTCAGGTCTCCCTGTCCATCACCAACTCCCGGAGGTTACTCACACTGATGTCCATCAAGTCGGTGATGCCATCCAGCCATCTCATCCTCTGTCATCCTCTTCTCTTCCTGCCTTCAATCTTTCCCAGCATAAGGGTCTTTTCCAAGGAGTCAGCTTTTTGCATCTGGTGGCCAAAGTATTGGAGCTTCAGCTTCAGTCCTTCCAATGAATATTCAGGACTGATTTCCTTTAGGATGGACTGGTTGGATCTCCTTGCAGTCCAAAGGACTCTTAAGAGCTTTCTCCAACACTAGAATTCAAAAGCATCAATTCTTTGGTGCTCAGCTTTCCTTATAGTCCAACTTTCACATCCATACATAACTACTGGAAAAACCATAGCCTTGACTGGACAGACCTTTGTCAGCAAAGTAAAGTCTCTGCTTTTTAATATGCTGTCTTGGTTGGTCATAGCTTTTCTTCCAAGGAGCAAGTGTCTTTTAATTTCATGGATGCAATCACCATCAACAGTGATTATGGAGCCCAAAAAAATAAAGTCTCTCACATTGTTTCCCTGTCTATTTGCCAGGAAGTGATGGGACCAGATACCATGATCTTAGTTTCTTGAATGTTGAGCTTTAAGCCAGCTTTTTCACTCTCCTCTTTCACTTTCATCAAGCGGCTCTTTAGTTCCTCTTTGCTTTCTGCCATAAGGGTGGTGTCATCTGCATAGCAATAACATCATGATGAGGCAAAGAGATCTGGGGAGATAGGGGTCCAGGATTCACTCATCATTAGAGAGATGTGTCCATAAGAGAGATTTATTTAAAGACCATGTGATTGTCTGTTTCACTGGACTCTACCAAAATGCTACTAGAACTAATGAGTTTAGCAAAGTCAGAGGAAACAAGATCCAAATTAAAAAATCAGTTGTATTTCTATACTAGCAGCCAAAAATTAATAATTGAAATAAAAATGCACTTTAAAATATCATCAAAAGTATGAAATATTTAGGGGAGAATATGAAAAGTAATGGAGAAGGAAATGGCAAACCACTCCAGTATTCTTGCCTGGACAATTCCATGGACAGAAGAGCCTGGCAGGCTCCATGGGATCACAAAGAGTCGGACACAACTGAGTGACTTTCACTATCACTCATGAGAAAATAAAATATGTATAAGATCTGAAAACCAAACTAAACTGCTCTGAAAAGATAAATAAGATCTAAATAAAGGAAAATTTATACCATGTTCATGGCCCAAGGACTCAAGATTGTAAAGATATTAATTCTCCCCAAACTAACCTTTTCATAAAGGAGTTTTATGAAGCTTTATTTTTATTCAGGTACCATGCCACTCACCCATTTAAAATGGTTTTGAGTGTAGTGACAGAATTGTGCAGTCATCACTGCAATCTAATTTTGAAATATTTTGTCTCACCAAAGAAACCCTGTACTCAGTAGCAATCATTTCTTTTTCTCCATCTCCTTGGCCCAACACAACTTCTCTCTGTCTATAGACTTGCTTATTCTGGATATTTCATAAAAATTGAATTATACAAAATGTGGTTCTTTGTGAAAAGTTTTTGCACTTTGTGTGTGTTGACCTAAAACAAATAGATTGCCAGATATTTCTCCAGTATAAAAGGGGTTCAGCAGGGAATTGCAAATTGTGATCTGTAACCATGGTGAGACATGCAAATCCCAGCCCTAGTAGAGAATGAAAGTACTTTAATAAGAGAGAAATGGAAGTTGGCAGGAGCGGGGAGGGCAGGGAGAGGGTATGGTAGACTCAGGGTTTATGGTTCTTCTTTGGCTGAGTCCTTGCCAAGAAAAAGTCTCTCTGGATTGATACGGGATTTAACAGTCTAACGAAAATGCCGATTTTGTTTGTGGAAATTGATAAACTGATTCTAAAACTCATAAGGATTTTAAAGGACCTAAAATATTCAAAATGATCTGAAATAAGAATAAAATTTTTGAAGACTATAATTATCCTATTTGAAGACTTACTACAATGACCTAATTATCAAGATAATGTAGAACTGACATTAGTATTTTGACAAATAGATCAATGGAAAAGAGTAGAGTCCAGAAATAGATCCATCTACACATATATGAACAACAAAATTGCAACTAACATGCAAAAGCATTTCACTGGTGAAAAGACACCTCTTCAACAAATGGTGCTGAAACAACTGAATAGCCATGTGAAAAACAAACAAAAAAATAGAATCCCACTTCAACCCTTCTTTCATATATTTACTAAAATTAACTCAAAATAGACCATAGATACAAAGGTAAAACCTAAAGCCACACAATTTGTAAACCAAATGTAATCAATTTGTGGGGTTAATCTTGGATTCAGTTGTATTTAGGTACAACATTAAGACATAATCTATGAAAGAAAAAATCAGGAGGTTGAATTAAAAGACATTTTTAAGACAATGAAAAGAAGACTATAAATTTGGAGATAATATTTGCAATTTATATCTGATAAAGACCTACATTAACAATGTATAAAGAACTCTCAAAAGAGTATGATAAGAAAACAAGCAACTCAATAAAACATAGGCAAAAGACTTAGACACTTTATTGAAGAAGATATGAAGATAATACATAAGTTCATGAAAAAATTCTCAACATCATTATTCATCAGGAGAATGCAGATTATAGCTACAATTAGATACTGTTGTATACCTATCACAGTGAAGAAACAAAACCCCCATAGCAAGTATTGATGAAGACTGAGAGAAACTGGAATCTAATATACTTCTGAGGGCAAAATGTTACTGTTACTCTTCAGTGGCTAAGTCACATCTAAGTCTTTGAGACCCAATGGGCTGTGGCACACCACAATTCATCCTTCACAATCTCCTGGAGCTTGCTCAAACTCATGCCCATTGAGTCAGTGATGCTATGTAACCATGTCATCCATGTCATCTTCTGCAGCCCCCTTCTCCTTTTGCCTTCAATCTTCTCCAGCATCAGGGTCTTTTTCAATGAGTCATCTCTTCGCACCATGTGGCTAAGTATTAGAACATCAGTCCTTCCAATGAATATTCAGGGTTGATTTCCTTTAGAATTGACTGGTTTAATCTCCTTGCTGTCCAAGGGACTCTCAAGAGTCTTTTCCAGCACCACAATTCAAAAGTATCATTTCTTTGGTGCTCAGCCTTCTTTATGGTCCACCTCTCACCTCTGTACATGACTACTGGATAAAACATAGCTTTGACTATATGGACCTTTGCTGGCAAAGTGATGTCTCTGCTTTTTAATATTCTGTCTAGGTTTGTCATAACTTTTTTTCCAAGGAGCAAGCATCTTTTAATTTCATGGCCACAGTCACTGCCCTCATGATTTTGGAGCACAAGAAAATAAAATAAACTGGTACAATCACTTTGGAAAACAATTTGGTACCTTGTTAAAAAGTTAGAATACACCTGTTATACAATCCAGCCACTCTACTTCCAGTTATTTGCCAAAGAGAAACAATAACATATGCTCATACAAAGACTTGTTCATGAATACTCATAGCAACTCTTTTTGATAATAACCAAAATTGAGAAACAATTCAAAATATTCATCAACAAATGAGTACATAAAGAAATTCTGATACATAATGGAATATTGCTTAGCAATTAAAGATATTAACACATGCAATCATGGGAATGAATCTCAAAATAATTACATTGAGTAAAAGAAGCATGGCAAAATAAGGTTACATGATGCATGATTCTACTTATTTAAGATTCTAGAAAAGGGCAATGAATATATGGTGACAGAGATAAATGGCAGAAGGGAAGGATTACCAGGGGTAAGAAGAAACTTTTGCAGCAATAGGCTTTTTATTTTGATTGTTGTCATGGTTTCATGATTGTGAACATATGTCAAAACTTAGCAAATTGCACATTTTAAATATATGCAGTCTATCATGTATTAATTATACTTCTATAAAGTGTGAAAGTCACTCAGTCTGTCAGACTCTTTGCTACCCCATGGACTACACAGTCCATAGAATTCTCTAGGCCAGAATACTGGAGTGGATAGCCTTTCCCTTCACCAGGGGATCTCCTGACCCAGGGATCGAACCCAGGTCTTCCACATTGCAGATGAATTCTTTACCAGCTGAGCCACAAGGGAAGCCCAAGCAGTTAGCAAAATAAGGAGAATATTCCATCTGCTGGGTTGGTCCCAAGGGTTGGAAATTAACAGAGCAAGATCAGTCCTAGTTCCAGAAGAAATGGCTCTCCAGGCAGTTTCTCAATGCAAGGACTAAGGCCTGGAGAAGAAAATGAGTGCATCCAGGTATCCAAGGATAGAGGAGAGGGCGGGAAATCAATCGCCTTGCTACCAGAACTAAGATACAAGGTCATCTACATCGTGATGCTGGACTCTTAAATGAAGATTTCTAGAGTTTCTCATGAGAATAGGATTGTTCTGACAGCTAAGTGTAGGTTTAACTCTGAAGAGAATGACCTAGGGTTCCAGTTATGTACAGTTATGTCCAGTTATGGGCAGAGCACCAACCTTCCAGCCCTGTTATCTGTCCATGAAATTGGGACGTATTTGGGCTTCAAAGTGCCTCATAGCAGTTCAGCTCTCCCATAAAGTAACTAGCAAGGCTCTTGAGATTTCCTTCCTTTCTTTCTCCTCAAAACCTTCCCCTGAATTGCCTTAGACCTCCTGGAATAGACCCTGATGCTGGGGAAGGTTGAAGGCAGGAAGAGAAGGAGATGACAGAGGTTGAGATGGGTGGATGGCATCACCGACTTGATGGATATGAGTCTGAGCAAGCTGTGGGAGATGGTGATGGACAGAGAAGCCTGGCATGTTGCAGTCCATGGGGTGGCAAAGAATTGTGGGGTGGCAACTGAGTGACTGAACAACAGCAACAACATTTCAGCAACTTCACTTGAACATGCTCTAGTGTACTCTCATGTATGGATTCACATGTTGAAAAAAACTTCCATCATGTCAAGGTGGTTAGTCACTAAGTTGTGCCCAACTCTTGCAACCCCATGGACTGCAGTCCACCAGTCTCCTCTGTCCATGGCATTTCCCAGGTAAGAATACTGGGGTGGGTTTCCATTTCCTTCTCCAGGGGATCTTCCCTACCCAGGGATTGAACTTGGGTCTCCTGCATTGTAGGTGGTTTCCTGCACTTCAGATGGATTGTGGCAAGGAACTCTGCTAAGTGGTAGAGATACATGTCAATATAGGCTGCCAGAAATATCCTGAAAGTTATTATGCAGATAAATACTCCCTCCAAAGAGGATAGAGGAGGCTTCCCAGAAGGAAAGGCATAGCAGCTGAACCATGTGCAAATCCAGGCCTCCCCCTTCCACAACTGCTTCCTCTCACTTTTAGTCTTATGCCCTTTGCTTATCTGACTCAGGTGTCTCAGGCCTTCCATCTCCACCCCAGTAAGTTCACCCCATTCACACCAACCTTCCTGCACTTAGTCATCAGTGACCTGGACCTTCCAATACACATGTATACATATTCTTACTCATTATGTCTGCCCAGTACGGTTAAAAATCAGGTTGTAGAAGTCCTCATTCATTGCACATACTATAGTTGGGCCATAAGATCCTTTAGTGACATAAGCCATCCATGCATTTTATTCTTATTTGTTCTTAAAGAGCTCTGTTCCCATAAATGGTATCATCTAAAACAGGCAGACAATGAAACCATTCTGGTTTTCGGAAACAATAAAGCTGAACAGAGCCCAAACCCTCCAGGATTAGCATTTTTCTGCTTGTTTAGCATACCTGCAGTTTAACTACAGACCATCGTATTTCCCAGCTTCCTGTAAAAATGCAGATTCCAAGGAAGTAATCAGATTACTTATAAAGAGTTGGTACATATAAAAAGTTGGTTATCCTATGGTTCAAAGTATCAAAAATGACTATGGCAGCTTTAATATTTACCAACAAGAGAATGGTTAGTTCTGTTTGTTGTATTATGTTATATCCATCCATGGTTTACCATAGAGACATTAAAGCAGTATGAACTAGCCGTAATTTATTGGCGTAAAGTAGTCCCCATAATACACAAGATGACAGATCTTTACATATGGAATAATCTTATTCTTGACCACACCTACTGTAGGTATACATAGATGCACACTTGATTTTGATGTCTCTGATGATGGAATTACAGGTGATTTTAAATTTCTTTTATACACATTTTTTATTCCTAAATTCGTTACAAAGACACACATTACTTTCATAACCAGAAATTATGCTTTCCACTTGGGCAAAATGCACCACTCACATCTTAACATTTGCCTTGGCTGCAGGCCAGGAAGTCCGATCTCAGGATGTGAGAGAGGGAATGGGTCTTACCTGTGTTGCTGATGGTTATGACCCCCAACCCCTTCTTTGGTTAACAGTGAGACCAGCTGACTTATTTAACATGCACAGTTTATACAAACAGAGCATCATCTTAGTAGTTATTAGGGATGTGCAGATTTACCAAAATAATATTTAATCTCCAGTGTGTGCCTTTGACCCTATTTATTCATGGTCTGCTCCTCGGCACTTACACTGAAAAAAAAAAGAAATTCACATTTAAAAACCCATAATGCAGATTAGTGATATTATATATAATGTAATATATACTATAAGTCTAAATTAAACTAATTTTAGCTTTCTAATTAAAACAAGCTAGATAGCTTAAATAAATATGCTATCTATCTATCTCCCAGTTCTGGATGCTAAAAGTGTGAAATCAAGGTGTGAGCCAGATTGGTTCTCTCTGAGAGATCTGAGGGAGAATCTATACCATCCTTCACTCCTAGCTGAGGATGACAGTCTAACTTCTGGCAGCTCTTTGCTTGTAGGGCTTTCCAGGTGGCACTAGTGGTAAAGGATTGGCCTGCCAATGCAAGAGATACAAGAGACATGGGTTTGATCCTTGGGCTGGGAAGATGCCCTGCAGGAGGGCATGGCAACCCACTCCAGTATTCTTACCCAGAGAATCCCATGTGCAGAGGAGCCGGAAGTGCTATACCCCATAGGGTCGCAAAGAGTTGGACATGACTGAAATGACGGAGCACGCATGCATGTTTCACTTGTGGAAGTATCAATCTAGGCTCTGCCTCTATCTTCACACATCCTCTCCATGTCTGTGTTTTCATGTGACTGTAATTTACCTTAGAAAATAGGAAGAAAAAGTCATTTGAGAAAGCACTAAAGTAATAATATGTTATAATCAACCATTTCTGTTCACATTCTGTTTAGTAATGCTTTATATATAAATATCACTGATATCTATAATTTATTTTATTATAGATAGTTAGACAGCCCAATTCAGTACAGGGTAGGGGGGCTCTGAAATCAGGCTGGGTCAATTTGTATCCCACTTTCACCACCTGCTTGCTTCATGTCCAAAGCAAGTTCTTTCAACACTTAAGTTTTCATTTCATTTTCATAACAAATTAGAAATAATAGCATTTTCTTTATAGAATGGTTGAGAATATTAATAACAAGTGCTCAGCATATAACATGCATGTAATACAGTGACCATCAGGGCCTTCACTCAACAAGTGTTGGAGAAATACAGAGAGAGGGATAGAGAAAAGCATGTGAGCGAGATTCAAAGAAATCCGCAAATATGAAACTTGTCTCAAAAAAACTATCAATGTGGCTATTGGTATATTAATATACGATGCCTTGTTGTTGTTCAGTCACTAAGTCATATCTGACTTTTTGTGACTCCATGCACTGCTGCACACCAGGCTTCCCCGTCCTTCACTATCTCCTGGAGCTTGCTCAAACTCCTGTCCATTGTGTCAGTGTTGCCATCCAACCATCTCATCCTCTGTTGCCATCTTCTGCCCTCAGTCTTTCCCAATATCAGGGTCTTTTCCAATGAGTCAGCTCTTCTCATCAGGTGGCCAAGGTTATAGGAGCTTCAGCTTCAGCATCGGTCCATCCAGTGAATGTTCAGGGTTGATTTCCTTTAGGATTGACTGGTTTGACCTCCTTCCTGTCCAAGGGACTCTCAAGAGTCTTCTCCAGCACCACAATTCAAAACATCAATTCTTCAGCAATATATGATGCTAAATGGAATCAAATAGATAAGAAAAATCCTAAAATGTTGAGGGAGCTATACCGAAAGACAAACTAATAACAACTTACTACCCTAGATTAAGAGACTGTAGACAAATGTAAATGATATTTATAGAAAAATAGCATAGAAAAGAACATATACACTCATGGTGGATTCAAGTCAAGGTATGGCAAAACCAATACAATATTGTAAAGTAAAATAACTAAATTAATTAATTAAAAAAATTTTTAATTAATCATCATAAAAAAAAAAAAAGAATCTTCAGGAAGACTTGCTACCAAAGTGGGAGCCATAGCAGAAAAAACTGATAAACTGGACCTCATCAAAATGAAACCCTTTAGCTCTGAAAAGGATTTCTGCTAAAAGAATTTACTGTACATGTAGCATCTTTATCAATAGGCTCATTGCACAGTCCATTCTCAATAAATGTTAACAATAATTGTTATTGTTGCCTAGGTCATTCTTAGGACCTCCCTCAATAGTTGTCCCATTCACTATTCCACTTAATTGTCCACTCCTTGTCTCAAACACTTTCCTCAGCCACAGCAAACCATTTTAACACACACTCAACTAATCATTTGTCATCCTATCCGCCTTTTCATTAAACTGATGCTCTTCCCTTTGCTGGCATTTTCTTACTTGGACATTATAACCCTGCTCAGGAGCCACATTTTCGGCAAAGACTTTCTGATTCCTCTAGGTCCTTCTCTCTCTCTTTTTTCTGATAGTTCTCTTCTGCAAATGTCTTTATATATCTATGTAATAAAATGTTAATTATAATATAATTATAACAAAATAATTTATACCGGAATGAAATGTATATGTATGTGTATATATACACATTTTATGTGTATGTATATTACTTAGTTCTATTTCTGTCTCATTTTCTAAAAGGGATGGTCCCTTATTAATACTTGCATTTGCAGATGATCATTAACCATTTGTCAAGTGGACTGACATACATCTGCCCCTGAGATGGTAGGATTCATGTCTGATTTTGAATACCCTCCTTGCAAAGTGCCTTGGAACATAACTGCAGTTGAGAAAATATCAGGGAAGTACACAAATAAATGAAAAGCCTGGACTCTCAGAAAACAAATATCAGCCAACATAAGACTTGAGGTCCATTAACAAAATTAAATGCATGAAGTGATTATAATAATAGAATAATACACCGAAGTCTTTTTCTTAAATAACCTCTTATTTCCACAAATCTTTCAAAGATGTTTAAGTTGAAGGGAGAATGAATTTATGGTTTGGTTCAGCGTGAATTATTTCATGTTAGTTTGAGGCTTCTTTTTTTTTTTTTTATGAAGGCAGCAATAGTGACCAAAGTCCTTTCTAATTAACAGTTATCAGCAAGTACTTGGGATTACCATTCACCTGAGTTCCTGGTCTCAGTTTGTGTGTACATGCAAGTGCATGTGTGCAGCGTGTATGCTTTTGTGAATCTGTGGGTTTTTCTTTCCAAACTGTAACTTTAAAGGATTGGGGTTTAATATCCTTTGAGATTTCTCTAATTAGGCTCCGCTCCTTTTCTTAGATGAGTTTAGTACCCACGTAAATGAGCTAATTAGTAGTCTGTTGTTGAATGAGGCTACAATGTTTTATAAAATCCCTCATCATCATTGGGAGTTCCCACATAAGACTGCAATTAAACAGCTAAAAAAAAATTCCTGTGTTTTATCCCCTCACCTAATTTCATACCTACAGGACTGTTTGCATGTGCTGCGCTCAGTTCCTGAAAGGGTGTGAGTGGGAGGACAAGGATGACGGGGGCACACGACCCAAATCTGAGCAATAAAAGCTCATGCAGTGATGAAAAACAAAGGCAATTCCCAGAAGACCAGTGATCTTTTGAATGACCCAAGTAGTCTCTGCAAGCCTTTGAATTTCACCTTGATGTTTAAATGAAGGCACAGAAAGAAAGCAGGGGATAATTCTATTGATTGGTGTGACTCAGAAATCTAGCATAAAAGTAACATCCTGATAGGGAGAGGATGAGACATAAAAACAAATCTAGTCTCGTCTGACTATACCACGCTCTGAACTTCTTACAGCCCCATGCATATCTGCAACTCATTATGCTAGAATTTTGTTGGTGACTCACTTATTAATAAGCAAATAGATCCAACATTGCATTAACTATATTTAGCCTCTTCTGAAATAAAAATATGTAGGTTAGAAAAAATGAATTAATGTTTAGTTCTTTTGCATTGCTTTTGTGGATAAGATCTTGAGCAGAATTTCTTGAATTGGGATTATATTATGCTCATGTCATTGGTCCTCTGCTATTCAACTCCCATCCCCACCACCATAATTCTCAGTTGTCTCCTACAGAAGAACATTGTTTTGGAGTTGAACACAGCCACCAGTACAATCTATGTTATTAAGCTCCTCTGTGCCTCAGAGTGAGCCTCTAATAATTAGTGCTGTGCAGGGAATGGAGAATATCAAATGCAGATACGGTCATAGATCAAGAGAACATAGAGTATAGGGAAATATGCAGATGACACCACCCTTATGGCAGAAAGTGAAGAGGAACCAAAAAGCCTCTTGATGAAAGTGAAAGAGGAGAGTGAAAAAGTTGGCTTAAACTCAACATTCAGAAAACAAAGATCATGGCATCTGGTCCCATCACTTCATGGGAAATAGACGGGAAAACAGTGGAAACAGTGTCAGACTTTATTTTTTGGGGCTCCAAAATCACTGCAGATGGTGACTGCAGCCATGAAATTAAAAGACGCTTACTCCTTGGAAAGAAAGTTATGACCAACCTAGATAGCATATTAAAAGCAGAGACATTACTTTGCCAACAAAGGTCCGTCTAGTCAAGGCTATGGTTTTTCCAGTGGTCATGTATGGGTGTGAGAGTTGGACTATGAAGAAGGCTGAGCACCGAAGAATTGATGCTTTTGAACTGTGGTGTTGGGGAAGACTCATCTTGAGAGTCCCTTGGACTGCAAGGAGATCCAACCAGTCCATTCTAAAGGAGATCAGTCCTGGGTGTTCTTTGGGAAGGAATGATGCTAAAGCTGAAACTCCAGTACTTTGGCCACCTCATGCCAAGAGTTGACTCATTGGAAAAGACTCTGATGCTGGGAGGGGTTGCGGGCAGGAAGAGAAGGGGACGACAGAGGATGAGATGGCTGGATGGCATCACTGACTCAATGGATGTGAGTTCTGAGTGAGCTCTGGGAGATGGTGATGGACAGGGAGGCCTGGCGTGCTGCAATTCATGGTGTCACAGAGAGTCGGACACGACTGAGCGACTAAACTGAACTGAACTGAACTGAATGCCCAAGTCACCTGCCCTTCCTAGTATACTCCTGACCAGCCTACCATCTCAACCTCACTACCCTGTACTCAGAGTGCTGTTTCCTATACATATTCTTTCCCCAGGCACTAACCCTTTGTAGCTTCTCAGGTGGCTCAATGGTAAAGAATCTGCCTGTCCATGCAGGAGATGTGAGAAACTCGAATTTGATCCCTGGGTCAGGAACATCCCCTAGAATAGGAAATGGCAACCCACTCCAGTATTCTTGGCTGGAAAATTCCATGGACAGAGGAGCCCATGGACTACAGTCCATGGGGTTGTAAAGAGTTGGACGTGACTGATCGACTGAGCAAGCATACACACACACACACATATACACAATCCTTTATAACCATGCAATGATGATCTCTCATCCCCAACCTCTTTCAATACTGGTAATCCACTGACTATGGAATTTTTCTCCTCTACTGACTTTTTCCAGGATGCTAAAGACATTTATTTGGGGGGCTCCAAAATCACTGCAGATGGTGACTGCAGCCATGAAATTAATAGACACTTGCTTCTCACAAGAAAAGCTATGACCAACATCAGTTCAGTTCAGTCGCTCAGTCGTGTCCGACTCTTTGCGACCCCATGAATCGCAGCACGCCAGGCCTCCCTGTTCATCACCATCTCCTGGAGTTCACTCAGATTCACGTCCATCGAGTCCGTGATGCCATCCAGCCATCTCATCCTCGGTCGTCCCCTTCTCCTCCTGCCCCCAATCCCTCCCAGCACCAGAGTCTTTTCCAATGAGTCAACTCTTCACATGAGGTGGCCAAAGTACTGGAGTTTCAGCTTTAGCATCATTCCTTCCAAAGAAATCCCAGGGCTGATCTCCTTCAGAATGGACTGGTTGGATCTCCTTGCAGTTCTGCATATCTGAGGTTATTGATATTTCTCCCGGCAATCTTGATTCCAGCTTGTGTTTCTTCCAGTCCAGCATTTCTCATGATGTACTCTGCATATAAGTTAAATAAGCAGGGTGACAATATACAGCCTTGACGTACTCCTTTTCCTATTTGGAATAGACAGCATATTAAAAAGCAGGGACATTACTTTGCCAACAAAAGTCCACCTAGTCAAAGCTATGATTTTTCCAGTGGTCATGTATGGATATGAGAGTTGGACTGTAAAGAAAGTGAAAGTGAAGTCACTCAGTCATGTCTGACTCTTTGTGACCCCGTGGACTGTAGCCTACCAAGCTCCTCTGTCCATGGGATTCTCCAGGCAAGAATACTGGAGTGGGTTGCCATTTCCTTCTCCAGGGGATCTTCCTGACCCAGGGATTGAACCCGGGTTTCCTGCATTGGAGGCAGACACTTTAACCTCTGAGCCACAAGCTGAGTGCCAAAGAATTGCTGCTTTTGAACTGTGGTGTTGGAGAAGACTCTTGCAAGTCCCTTGGACTGCAAGGAAATCCAACCAGTCAGTCCTAAAGGAAATCAGTCCTGAATATTCATTGGAAGGACTGATGCTGAAGCTGAAAGCTCCAGTACTTTGGCCACCTGATTCAAAGAACGGATTCCTTGGAAAAGACTCTGATGCTGAGAAAGAATGAAGGCAGGAGAAGAAGGGGATGACAGAGGATGAGATGGTTGGATGGCATCACTGACTCAACGGATATGAGTTTGAGCAATCTCTGGGAGTTGGTGATGGACAGGGAAGTCTGGCGTGCTGCAGTCCATGGGGTCACAAAGAATCAGACACGACTGAGCAACTGAACTGAAACTCAAGGTCATGGGCACCCAGGTCTCAGTGTTTGCAGATACCACTGGGTGGGGCAGGGGCTCAGGGAGGCTATGTCCCCATTGCTCAGGTAGAGAAGCAATGTCTTGTCTTCCTCACCAAGCTGTCCACTTCCCTTTACTAACGCAGCTAGAGTAAAACTTACCTGCTACTGCACAAGATGATCCCCAATTGCTCTGAGAAAGCCACTTCACTCCCATTAACTAAAGTGTAACCCTGATTTGGGAACTAATATCCTGATTCACTTGACAAGGCATCTTCTGGTAATGGGGATGATGAGTCAGGGAGACCAGCCCAGCTCCTGTCTCTCCCATCCCTAGAGAATGGAGATCTTTTTACACTACTATATTTAGACCATAGCAACTTATTGACTTGAATGCTAATTAAAATAGGGATACCTAGCAGAGGTTTCACATGTCCTTAGAGTATTACACCCAGATGCAAGATTGAAAGAAAAAGTAATTTGTCTACAGAAAACTGTCTGTCAAAACCAGGAAAATACACTGGATACCAAAACTTGACAAGCTGTTGAAAGATTGTTCCTAAAGCACCATTTCCGCCAAAACAAATCCAACAGACTTCCAAAGACTCAAGTTAAGGGAGAAAATAAAATTGATTACTTAAAAATATGGGATAGCCAAGTGAAATCAAACTTTTTTGCTTTTCTAAAATACTGCACCATCAAATTTAAAGATTTTGTTAAACTGATCAGGATCATGAGCACAGACCTTGAAATGCAGCTGGTTGCTCTCATCTCTGAGGACTAGAACAGTGAAGTGGTTCTTAATGAAGGGTTGCATCATAAAGGAATGAATAAAAATATACAAACTGCCACTCATCTCAAATGCCTCAAGATGATAACTAATATCTCTCATGTGCTTATGAAGATTCAGGCATGATCCTATTTGCTGTCCATGTGCCAACTCTTCTAATCCTACTTCAAGCCTGTGAGATAGGTCTCATCATAATCCCTTCTTACACAAAGGTTAGGGCACTTGCATGTAGCCCAACAGGTCATGAGTTGAAGGCACAGTCTACAGTGCCCAGAATCCTAGATTCAAGGGAATGAGAGGCATATGTTATATCAGCCGACAGTATTTTCTTATAAGGAGCTCCATGAGAGCAATTGGGACACCCTGTCAATTGTCATTGTTGAAGGGGAAAAGGCAGTTTCTTCCCTGTGGCCACAAAGTCTCTCTGACTTTCAATTTCCTCAACTGTATATGGAGATGATAAAACTTCAACCTAGGAGGTTTTCTGTAAGGATTGGCAGTGGTGTATATAAAGCACCCAGAATTGTGCCTAGCACAGGAGAGAGGAGCCTCATTAAGATGAACTCTCATTGTTGTTAGATAAAGTAAAAGTTGCTCAGTCATGTCCGACTCTTTGCAACCCCAAGGACTGTACAGTCCCTGGAATTCTCCAGGCCAGAATACTGGAGTGGGTAGCCTTTCCCTTCTCCAGAGGATCTTCCCAACCCAGGGATTGAACCTGGGTCTCCCGCATTTCAGGAGGATTCTTTACCAGCTGAGCCACAAGGGAAGCCCATCATTGCTATTAACTCTTCTCCAAAGTGCCCACCCTCTTGGCAAGCCTAAAAAGGGAGCCTGAAGGATGCACTTCAGACTTCAACATCCTCCTTGGGACGGTCCATATTATGAGTTTGTGGTCAGAGTAAAGCATTTAGTATTGGTTTTAATGAGCTACCACCCATCTATTAATCCTTCCAGATTCTTTTAATAATCCTGTTGGGTGAAGGTCTCCAGAGAACAGTGCGTGCCTCTTTGGTCTGGCAGCCTTACAGCAAGTGGTCTCTGGCATAATACTGACAAATATACACAACTGCTCAGCAAGATGGCCCTTTAATAGCTCTAGTGAACAAAACACCTAAATAAATAAGATAAAGAAGATAGCGTTGCCATTTTCACATTGGCTTCCATTAAGCAACATTCTACGAGGGTAGAAATGGTTTCAAGTTAAGTTCAACATTTCAATATCCCACTTAAGTTCTACCAGCTTTCTACCTCTCCTCCACATTCATTCAGCAATTTGGGAAACATTTACGTAGCTCCTCTAATGTACCAGGAACTGTGTCAGTCATGAGATGCAGAGATGATGAAAACAGAATCCCTATCCTTATACTGTCTGTAGTCTATGGGGAGTCTCATACTTCAGGTAATGACAAAGAATTGTTCTGGAAAATAAAAGAGAAGCACAGGAAGGTAAAAGCAGAGGGCAGGACACATGGGCTAGTCTGAAAGAAAACTGAGGGAACTTCTGAGCTGTGGGCTCTTAAGCTACAGAGGGAAGGTTAGGGAGGCCTTAGGTGAAATAGCTTGGCTAAGCCAGTGGACTGGCCCAGTGAAAGGCCTGAGTGAACGTCCAGAAGAGAGGATGAGCTGGGTGCTTTCTTGGGGATTTTTGGGGTAGAGAAAGCTGTCCATCACTGGACAAGAGGCAAAGGGCAAGGGGTACATGACAGAGCTGCACTCCATTTGGAGGATCATCTAGATCCTTCACGTAGGATCCACGTTATTGCTGCTCAGTCGCTCAGTCATGTCTGACTCTTTGAGATCCTGTAAATGGCAACACACCAGGCTTCCCTGTTTTTCACTATCACCCAGAGCTTGCTCAGACTCATGTCTCTTGAGTAGGTGATGCCATCCAGCCATCTCGTTCCCTTTCGTCCCCTTCTCCTGCTGCCTTGCTCTGTCCCAGGATCAGGGTCTTCTTCAGTGAGTCAGCTCTTCACATCAGGTGCCCAGAGTATTGGAGCGTCACTGTCAGCTTCAGTCCTTTCAAGGAATGCTCAGGGTTGATTTCCTTTAGGATTGTCTGGTTGGATCTCCTTGCTGTCCAAGGGACTCTCAAGAGTCTTCAGCAGCACCACCGTTCGAAAACATCAATTCTTTGTAACTCAGCCTTCTTTACAGTCCAACTTTCACATCCACATATGACTACTAGAAAAACCATAGCTTTGACTAGACAGACCTTTGTTGGCAAAGTAATGTCTCTACTTTTTAATATGCTGTCTAGGTTTGTCATAGCTTTTCTTCCAAGGAGCAAGCATCTTTTAATTTCATGGCTGCAGTTACCATCTGCAGAGATTTTGGAGCCCAAGAAAATAAAGTCCGTCACCATTTCCAGTTTCTCCCCATCTATTTGCCATGAATTGATGGGACCAGATGCCATGATCTTAGTTTTCCAAATGTTGAGTTTTAAGCTAACTTTTTCATTCTCCTCTTTCACTTTCATCAAGAGACTCTTTAGTTCCTCTTCACTTTCTGCCACTGGGTCAAAATCTAGGAGGACAGCACAAAAAACCAACATGCATGCTTGGATTTGCAAGATAAAGAGCTGAATTATGAATATGCTGTTGTTATAAACCCCACTCATCTTTTATAGCTCAGCTTAAGACCCATATCCACTATCAATCCACTCTTGATCAGTGTAAAGTGATTTCTCTGCATTCAGATCTCCCAGTATTTGTTGCTTTCGTCACTTAATTATACTGACTTGTTAAATTATCTCCTCATACACCAGTGGCTTAACTCTCTTATTAGACAGAAGGTTTCTAAACAGCTAAAATCCCCTTTGAAACTTCTCTGTATCCCCCAAAGTACCTGGTATCCACATATTTATTCACTTGACCAATAAATGTGGTTCTAAACACAAGAGATACAGCAAGGGAAAAGGCAGAGAACTCTGATTTTGTGCTTCTTAAGTCTTGGTTAGGAAGATAGATAAAATGGCAATTTAAAATATATGTTATACATATGAGCATCATTCTATATGTATATGTGTGTGTATGTGTATATGTAGGCATGTATATGTGGCATGTGTGCATGCTCAGTACCTCAGTCATGTTCGATTCTTTGGGACACCATGGACTGTAGCCCACCAGACTCCTCTGTCCATGGGATTTTCCAAGCAAGAATAGTGGACTGGGTTGTCATGCCCTCCTCCCAGGGATCTTCCTGATCCAGGGATTGAACCCGCATCTCTTACATCTACCCACATTGGCAGGTGGGTTCTTTACCACTGGCGCCACCTGGAAAGCCCCTATATATTTGGCAATATTTTCAAATAATGCCTAGAATATGAAGAAAGGAGTATGAAAATGAAGGAAGATGTGTTAGGAAATGACTGCTGTAGAGGCATACTACCTTGTCTTATACGGTAGAGAAAATCCAAGGAGTTAGTATTTAAGTTAGGACATGAGTGATATGAAGGAATAAGCCATGTGAATATCCGGAGTTGAGTGGTTCAAAAAGATAAACACTGGGTGCAAAATTCTGAGATGGAAAATGAGCAATGTCAGCTGTTCCTACTATTGGAAGAAATGATATTTACGTGATACAATAGGGCTAATACTACAATGACAATCCTACAGATATATAAATGTATCCAACTGACATTTTATACATCGTAAACTTGTATGTTAGTTGCTCAGTCTGTCCACCTCCCTGCAGCCCCATGGACTGTATTTCACCGGATTCCTCTGTCCATGAGATTCCAGGCAAGAACACTGGAAGAGGTTGACATTTCCTGCTCCAGGGGGTCTTCCCTGACCCAGGAATGGACCTGTGTCTCTTGCATCTCCTGCATTTCCGGGCATTATGAGTTATGACTCAATTCAGTAAATAAATAAATAAATGAAAGCTAGTCAGAGGAGCAGACTAGGGAAGCAGGAAGAAGCATATGTCATGAGATGAAAGCAGCAGGAAATATCAGATCACATAGAACCAGATAGAATAGACATGGAGTTTGTGTTTTATTCTAGGTATAATTAGAAATCTTTGAAAGGTTTTAAGTACCCAAAAGTTATTCCAGTTTTAATTATATTGATTGATTGAACCCACTCCAGTACTCTTGCCTGGAAAATCCCATGGACGAAGGAGCCTGGTAGGCTGCAGTCCATGGGTTCGCTGGGGGTCGGGCTGAGCGACTTCACTTTCACTTTTCACTTTCATGCATTGGAGAAGGAAATGGCAACCCACTCCAGTGTTCTTGCCTGGAGAATCCCAGGGACGGCGGAGCCTGGTGGGCTGCTCTCTATGGGGTCGCACAGAGTCGGACACGACTGAAGCGACTTAGCAGCAGCAGCAGCAGTGCATTAAACATCAGAAAGAAAAGTTTGAGAGGGTAAAACTTACCAAAAACTATGTTCTAATTTGAGTTAAACACTCATGACTAAGATCTTAACAATTGTGGGAAATTGTAGCAAAATAAGGAACTGGTTTACCAGCCCTTTTCAGAATTGCCCCTTATAGCAGATGTTATCTGTCAATATTACCTTCTTTCTACAAATGTATCTTTCATGAAAACAACATCTGCAAGTTTGCGTGATGAAATTGAAATAAAGCCTGCTGGAAGAGCACTGACAATCCTTGTTTCTATACTTGAGTGGATGTCACAAAAAATAAACTTCAGGACTTGAGTCTTTAAAGAGGGAGTTGGTTAATCAGAAGAAGGCAGCTTAGCTAGGAGAATCCTTTTAAAGAGAAATCTTTTGTATGTAAGCACCTAGTTTGCAAATGAAGCGTGAGAAGAAGGCAAGTTCCTCACTGGTGGTTATTAACCATATCATGGGCAAAGGTAGTAATGAATTATCTTCACTTCTGCTTTAACAATTGCTTCAATTTGCATTTTTGGCATAAAATAACTGTGAGTCAAATAGACCAAAATGTTGATAATGAAATAAGTGAACAGAAGCAAAGACAATTATAAAGTATGAATAGCTGACATTTGTGGTGCTTTTATTTGTGCCAAGCACTTTCACGAACGCTGTGTAGATGGTTGCTCCTTTAATCAACATAAAGTTCTCAGAGCCATAACCTTTAATAAAAACTTATGTCTTTTAAAATTGAGGTGTCATTAATTTACAATGCTGGGTTAATTTCTGCTGAACAGAAAAGTGATTCAGATAGATAGATGATAGATATAGAAGTATATACATTCTTCTTTTTATTCTCTTCCATTATGGGTTATCAGAGGATCCTGAAAATAGTTCCCTGTGATATACAGTAGTTCCTTTTTGTTTTCCATTCCACATGTAACAGTTTGCATTTGCTAATTGCAAACTCCCACTCTGTCCTTCCCCTCCCATCTTCTTGGGGCAACTGCAGGTCTGTTCTTAATGTCTGTGAGTCTGTTTCTGTTTTGTAAATAAGTTCATTGTGTCATATTTTAGATTCCACATGGAGTGAGATGACATGGTACATATCTTTCTCTTTCTGACATTCTTCACTTTGTATGATCACCTTCAGGTCCATCCCTGTTGCTACAAATGGCATCATTTCACTTCTATGGCTGAATAGTACTCCATTATATGCATGTGCCACATCCTCTTTATCCATTCATCTGTCAGTGGACATCCAGGTTGCTTCCATACTGTGAACACAGGGGTACATGTATCATTTTGTGCAGATATATGCCCAGGAGTGGGATTGTTGCATGATATGGCAACTTAATTTTAGTTAATAAAACCCATTTTAATGGATGAGAAAACCGGAACTTGGAGAGGTGAAGCAACTGTCCCAAGGCCACAGTACTAACAAGCTTCAGAGCCAGAGTTCCAGCTCTCATTCTTGTTTCACTGTTGCCATCTAAGAGACTTGGTCAAAGCATTTTGCCTGCAACTAATACGACTCCATTTGTAAATATATGCCCAATATTACCTGCTTTAGTTTGATACACAAATGGTGCATCCTACCTATTTAACCTCAGCAAGGCAACCGCTCATTTATTTTAAAAATGCATATTAAGTGTAACTACATCCCAGGCAACAGGGCTATAACCATGAACAGAACAACTGAGTTCCTGAAAGCCAGGTCTTCCATTCCAATCAATTTTAGTTGAAGGAGACAAGGGGGACAGAAAGAAAAAGATACATAGATTAATATATAATTTTATGTATTGTCATATATACATGCAGTGGTAAGTGTAAAAAAATCAAACAGAGTAAAGAAATAAAAAGTACTAGAATGGGATATGGAGCTCCTTTTGGGGTTCTGTAGTCGTGGAAGCCTCATCTGGTCATGTTTTACCTGAAGAAAGGCATATAAATTGGGAACAATCCACACAGACATGTATGACAGAGAAGTGTCTGCACATGCTCTAGGGTGTTGCATATGCTGTTTGGATACAAATCTTTATATCTTGAACTGGAGTTTTTAAGATTTCATTTTGTAAAGCAGGAAGTCACAGTGCAAGCAAGTGCTTCACTTTGCACATAGATTCCTCATAGGCTTTGTTTACATACTAAACTTCCTCATGCTTTGGATGATGTCATTCATGGAAAATCATTTCCCTGTAAGTCTCTGAGGGTACGGTATATCACATGGTAAGTTGGTTCATGCTATATGACATCATATTGACAAAAGCATTGGGGGGTTATGATTCTTCCACATGTCTTCTGGTCTAGTCTCTCATTCTCTTAAATATATGAACAAAAAATAGAATAAAAGACTAAAGTACATAAATATAAAATTGCAAAAGCCAAAAAAAAATAGTTTTTCTCTAAAAAACACTAACTCTCCTTTAAGACACCAAAGTCAGTTTGCTATTGTTATTCACTAAAGATGCCTACTTTGAAATCAATAGTAAATGATTGGGCTATGAGCTAATTTTTGATTGATAAATTCCTCATTAAAATTAATGTCAATCTAAGTTTCCAGACTACACCAATTAATAAAACTCTGCTTAATGTCTTATGCAGCCAATGTCTTTCTATGGGTACAATCAACTTAGTACAGATCTTCCACTGTATTGCCTTCTGGCTCCCCAAGGGGGGTTTTTCCCTCCTCCTCCAGGGAGGGTCCATGTATGTGCAGCTATCCCAAAGCAGACCAAAGGCATGAGGGCACTTGCCATTTAATTTAGACTTCCTGTGACGGGCCTAACATGTGGCACTGATATCAGAGGATGCTGTTAGTGGACAAGCCCCAAGGGTCACCAGTTATGAAAAACCAATTGCTGCCCTTAAAAGCTAGACTGTCAGAAAGCTCGGTGTTCTAGACACTCCGGCTCCAGCTCCATCTACAAAACTTTAAGTGCCAGTTGCTGAAAGTATGGAAAACCCATATCCCGTCCTTCTCCACACAGAGCTTCATTATGTGTTTTACAGTATCGCACAGAACCAGGCGAAGAGCCAGCGTTCTGTATTCAAAGATTCATCGTCTCCAAAGGAAAGCAGTTTACTTGAATCCTCAGGAAAATCAGCTTCCACGCAAGAGGGTCAAGGTCACATGAGTATTGCTCCATTGGAACCCAAAAGGAGGCTTTCACCTGCTAAGTGATTCTTCAAAAACACCCCTCAGGTTCACTGGCATACTGTTGTTTTACATTTAACAGTTCTGAGTGTGTGTGTTAACTTGGAGGATCTCAGTACACTGGAAGAAAAAACAAAATTAAAGGTTTACTGAGGATTTAAAAGGCCCAAAGAAAAAAATCCAATATCTTTTTTTTTTTTTTTTGGAGGGCTATTTTCAAACAAAACATGAAAAGAAATTTACTCTAGCTGTAAAATTCCACAATAATCAAAGAGCAGCCCAATGGCTAAAAAAAAAAAAAAAAAAAATCCAATGAAGGCTTACGACCTCTCTGCAGGGATGGGTGGTGTGAAAGGCCTAGATTAAAACGGGTGCAGATAAATATCTCAAAGAGCAGATTTTTCTCTGAGCTCTCAGTAGCCGTTGAGTGTTCAGAGTTGCTCAGAAAATGTCAGAGAAAAGACTCTCCTTCAGGGTTACCAACACTTCTTCCCGCATGCCGATTAGACTTAGAAACTGAGCTCTTGTATTCTCTGGGCAATTCCCAGCTAGCTACAAAACTCACCTTGGTGAGGAACACTTAAGAGAATTATTTTATCCTCACTCCCTATATTGCAGGTAACCCTGTGATTGGGTTTTGAGAGAATGGTCCCAGAATGGAAAGCATGTGGTGTCCTCCTGCAAGCAATCTGAAAGCAGTGAAGGGACACCCCGTCCCTCCCTGCCAGTCTCTGTGTGTTTCTCTCTGCTTCTTTCTCCCCTGCCCAACCCCCACCTCATTCCCTCTCTCTCTTTCTCTTTAGGATTTCTGTTAGCTGGGATGGCTAGCTGACCATTCTCACTTCTCTAATACACTTTACAGGATGCTATAGATCATTTCAGAGATTTCTGGGGAAACTGGACAACCCCACATGCTGTCTGGCTATTCCCAGGACTGGGCAGAAGGTCAGCTCTGTTCCAGCAAGCTGACTTTGCCACACACAGTCTTCCCTCAGTATCCTCGAGAAGGAATTTCCATGGCCCAAGTGGATACCAAAATTCACGGATGCTCAAGTTCCTTGTATAAAATGGCAAAAAAAAAAAAAAAAGTGGTCCCTCTATATTCTCGATTCTACTCTGGCAGATGGGGAGGGCTGACTGCAGTCCGCTGTGTGTTTACTGATCACATAAAGTCTCAGCTTGTGATGTTCAAATTTCCCTGTTGAGGGAAACTTCACTTTGTATAGTACATTTATTTTTTAGTGTGTAATTTTTGTTCATGATCAAATAAAAAACATTAAAGAAAAATTGGAAAATAAAGAGATAAAGATCACTCTTAATTCCAGGATGCTCCATAATGAATAGCTAAACAACTCATTTTTTTACACTTATGGCTCTTTTTCTTCATTTTTGATTATCCGTTGGCATTTTTAAGTAAAATAACGCTTATTCTATAAGTTTTGTATTACTAAAAAAATCCAGGGATTTCCTTGGTGGTCCAGTGGTTAAAACTTTGTGCTTCCATTGCAGGGGGTCCTAGATTGAATGACTAGCACCCACATGCCACAGCTACAAGATCCCACATGCTGCAGCTAAGACGAAAGACTGTGCATGCCACAACCAAGAGGGAAGATTTATTTGAGTCAAATAAATACATGAATATTAAAAGCACAAATCCAGTAAAAGGAATTTACATATCCATACACTATTCTTCCTAAAATTTTTCTACCATGTGACCAGAAGTGAAGTGAAAGTCGCTCAGTCGTATCTGACTCTTTGTGACCCCATGGACTGTAGCCCACCACGCTCCTCTGTCCATGGGATTCTCCAGGCCAGTATACTGGAGTGGGTTGCCATGCGCTTCTCCAAGGGATCTTCCCAACCCAGGGGTCAAATCCAGGTCTCCCACATTGCAGGTAGGTCCTTTACCATCTGAGCCACCAGAGATCTCACTCAAATATCTCCTCATTCGACTCTCGCAGGAGCCAGGGCATTGCCAGCTTCATCATCATGCTACCTCCACCCGACTCCCCGACCCCACTGCCAAACCAATTTTTTTTTTTATTTTTGAACTGACCACCCCCTGACACAAACAGATATTAAGTATTGGTTTATTGTCTAAGAGCACATGAGCTGCACAAACTTTTACGTCTCTGAATGAAATTCAAATTCAGCAGTGGTTTCCAAACTCTAGGAGCCCACAGTTATTGCTATTAATTTTTGAAGACTTTTTAAGAGAAGTTTTAGATTCACAACAAAATTGAGGGAAAGGTATAGCTATTTCCCATATCCCCTCTGCCCCCATACATGCATAGCCACCCCATTACCGATATCCTCCACCAGAGAGGTATATTTGTTACAACTGATGGACTTAACACTGATATATCATAATCACCCGAAGTTCACAGTTCATATCAGGGCTCGCTCTTGGTATTGTACATTCTACGGGTTTAGACAAATGTATCCCCCATTATAGTATCACACAGAGTATTTTCACTGCCCTTGGAATCTTCTCTGCTATGCTGATTTAATTCCTCCTTCACCTCTAATCCTTGGCATGATCTTTTTGTCTCCACAGTTTTTCCTTTTCCATGTAGTTGGAATTATATAGTACACAGTCTTTCAGATTGATTTCTTGCAAGTAATATGCATTTAGACTTCCTCCACATCGTTCCTTGGCTTAATGGTACATTTGTTTTTAACATGGGATAACACTTAATTGTCTGGATGTGTTGCAGTTTATTTATCCATTCATCTGCTGAATGACATCTTGGTTGCTTCCAGGCTTCGGCAAGTATGGATAAAGCCACTATAAACATCTGTGTGCAGGTTTTTGAGTAAAATGAAGAAGTGTTCAACTCCGTTGGGTAAATACCAAGAAGTGTGATTGCTGGGATGTATGGTAAGAGCATGTCGACTGTTATAAGAAACTGCCAAACTATCTTCCGAAGGGCTGTACTATTTTGCATTCCCACCAATGATGAATGAGAGATCTTATTGCTTCACATTCTTACCGGCATTTGGTGCTGTCAGTGTTCCAAACTCCGGCCATTCTAATAGGTATGTAGTGGCATCTCACTGTTGCTTTAGTCCTAATTTCCCTGCTGACATCACATGGAGATTTTTTTTCATATACTTATTTGCTATCTGTGTATCTTCTTTGGTTGGACTGATGCTGAAGCTGAAGCTCCAATACTCTGGCCACCTGATGTGAAGAACCGACTTATTGGAAAAGACCCTGATGCTGGGAAAGTTTGAAGACAGGAGGAGAAGGGGACAACAGAGGATGAGATGGTTGGATGGCATCATCCAATAATGGACATGAGTTTAGCAAATTCCGGAAGACAGTGAAGGACTGGGAAGCCCGGTGCACTGCAGTCCATGGGGTTGGAAAGAGTTGGAGACAAGTTAGTGACTGAACAACAAACAGCAACAATCATTAAGAGTCAACAATCCACTTTTGCTCAAGTTGTTTTCTTACAGTTGCATTTTAAGAAAGCTTTGGAGTGGTGCAGAGGTTAAAGCGTCTGCCTGCAATGTGGGAGACCTGGGTTCGATCCCTGGGTCAGGAAGATCCCCTGGAGAAGAAAGTGGCAACCCACTCCAGTATTCTTGCCTGGAGAATCCCATGGACGGAGGAGCTTGGTGGGCTACAGTCCACGGGTCGCAAAAAGTCGGACACGACTGAGCGACTTCACCTTCACCTTGTATATTTTAAGTAATAGTCCTTAATTAGATTTGTCTTTTACAGATATTTTCTCCCAGTCTGTGGCTCATCTTCTCAATCTCTTGACACTGTCTTTCCTAGAGCAGAAGTTTTTACTTGTAATGAGGTCCAGTGTATGAAATATTTCTTTCATGGATTGTGCCTTCTCGTGTTATATCTAAAAATTTACTGCTATACCTTAAGTCATCTAGGTTTTTTCCTGTTATCTTCTAGTTTTATTGTTTTGCACTTTACATTTAGGTTTATAATCCATTGTGAGTTAATTTCATGAAGTGTCACAGTTATTACTTAACCCAGTAGCTCCCTAAGGATAATATTGAGACATCAAAATTGAGAGCTATAAGACTCCCTAGATGACTGCAAGTTAGCACATGTGTTCCTCATCCAGTCATTTGTTCACTCATTCCTTAGATATTTTCTGAGCACCTCTTGGGTACCTGAGAATATCCAAACAAAAATAATAATTTTCTTTACCTTCTTGAATATGAAGGACCAACACTGGTCAAAGGTTACAGAAAAGCCAGACAGAAAGATGGAGCACCAGGCGTTAAATTAGACACCAGGATGGCATAGAGTTTCAGTGTTGGCTGTAGTTAGCCATGGCTGGGTCTTTACTCCTTTCAGAGTACGTGAGATCCATGCCACTAAGAGGGAACGGTAAAAGAAGTGGGATCCAAATAGACAAGGGCTGGCCTCTGCAGGATTAAGCAAGCACAATATTATGATATTAGGCAATACTATCTAAATCCCTTGTCAGATCTCCCCTCCAGGAAGCCGCGCTATGCCTCCTTCTGTCATAGCCCTTCACGTGTCTCTCCTAGTCTGCCCCTGCGTCTGGTCCACGCTCTATCGCTGTTTATCTCTCCGGCTGGCTAATTATCAGCTTCATGTTGCAGGCTGCTCATCACCCCTCCCACCTAACTCACAAAATACTATGAGCTCTTGACAGCAGGAATCAGAATGGCATCTCCAGGGCCCCAAACCTGGCAGGAGTAGAAGGCTTTTCTATCATCCTGGAGAAGTAGACAAATAAACTGAGAGTCAGCAAATAGGCTCTGGGTCTGGAGGCAGACAGATCATGACAGGAGAGTGTTTCAAGTGGCCACATGGCAGTTATAACTGAGACAAACCTCTTCCATGAGTGTGTAAAAGTTGGATGCTATTTTAGGATGCATTAATAGAAGCATAATATCCAGAAATGTGAAGGTTATGATCCATTCACCTCAGGTGAATGGTGGTCAGTTCCCAGTAGTATATTTTAATAGGAATATCAATTAAGCAGAACATAAGCAAACAGTGATAACAACAACAAAAAAGGACAGGTCTGCAAGCATCTGCCGTTATGGCAAGCCAATGGAAATGGAAAAAGGATTGTTTATTAAGAAAAGGGGCTTAGGGATTATGCGGTACCAAAATTCGGATCTTTAAACATAATTGTGTAGAAGATGTTTTTACACAGTTCAAAAGGAAAGCACTAAGGTCATGTAATGTTTAAAAGAAACACAACAAAGTAAAATATTATGACAGTTAGAGCTATCCAAAATGAAACTAAGCTTCCCAAGTGGTGCCAGTCATAAAGAACCTGCCCGCTAATGCAAGAGATGTAAGAGACGTGAATTTGATCCCTACTCAGGAAGATCCCCTGGAGAAGAAAATGGCAACTCAGTCCAATATTCCTGCCTGGGAAATCCCATGGACAGAGGAGCCAGGAGGGGCTACAGTCCGTGGGGTCACAAAGAGTCAGACACAATTGAGTTCATGCACAAACAACAACAAAAATGAAATTGGATTTCCTGTTGAAATGAGATTTTCGCCACTGTACATATTCAAGAGTAGATAGCCATTGAAACAAATCAAAACATCTCACATCCATACATGACTACTGGAAAAACCGTAGCTTTGACTAGATGGATCTTTGTTGGCAAAGTAATGTATCTGCTTTTTAATATGCTGTCTAGGTTGGTCATAGCTTTTCTTCTAAGGAGCAAGTGTCTTTTAATTTCATGGCTGCAGTCACCATCTGCAGTGATTTTGAACTCCTCCCTGCCACCCCCCAAAAAAAAGCCTGTCCCAGTTTCCATTGTTTCCCCATCTATTTGCCATGAAGTGATGGGATCAGATGCCATGATCTTAATTTTCCGAATGTTGAGTTTTAAGCTAACTTTTTCACTCTCCTCTTTCATCAACAGACTCTTTAACTCTTTGCTTTCTGCCATAAGGATGGTGCCATCTGCATATCTGAGGTCGTTGATATTTCCCTGGCAATCCTGATTTCAGCCTGTGCTTCATCCAGCCTGGCGTTTTGCATGATGTGCTCTGCATGTAAGTTAAATAAGCAGGGTGACAATGTACAGCCTTGACGTACTCTTTTCCCGATTTGGAACAAGTCTGCTGTTCCATGTCCAGTTCTAACTGTTACTTCTCGACCTGCATACAGATTTCTCAGGAGGCAGGTCAGGTGGTCTAGTACTCCCATCTCTTGAAGCATTTTCCACAGTGTGTTGTGATCCACACAGTCAAGGCTTTGGCGTAGTCAATAAAACAGAAGTAGATGTTTTTCTGGAACTCTTGCTTTTTTTATGATCCAACAGATGTTGGCAATTTGATCTCTGGTTCCTCCGTCTTTTCTAAATCCAGCTTGAATGTCTGGAAGTTCACAGTTCACATACTGTTGAAGCCTGGCTTGGAGAATTTTGAGCGTTACTTTGCTAGCATGTGAGATGAGTACAATTGTGTGGTAGTTTGAACATTCTTTGCCATTGCCTTTCTTGGGGATAGGAATGAAAACTGACCTTTTCCATTTTTTTTCCCCAGATTTCTTTTTCCAGTTTCTTTTCCAGCTCGCTGATGAAATGTGGTCCACTGGAGAAGGCAAAGGCAAACCACTTCTGTGTTCTTGCCTTGAGAATCCCATGAATGGTGTGAAAAGGCAAGAATATATGACACTGAAAAATGAACTTCCCGGGTCAGTAGGTGCCCAATACGCTACTGGAGAAGACTGGAGAAATAACACCAGAAAGAATGAAGCCAAAGTGAAAACAATGCCCAATTGTGGATGTGACTGGTGATGGAAGTAAAGCCTGATGCTGTAAAGAGCAATATCGCATAGGAACCTGGTTAGGTCCTTGTTAGGTCCATGAATGAAGGCAGATTAGAAGTGGTCAAACAGGTGATGACAAGAGTGAATGTCGACATTCTAGGAATCAGTGAACTAAGATGGACTGGAATGGGTGAATTTAACTCAGATGACCATTATATCTACTACTGTGGGTAAGAATCCCTTAGAAGAAATGGAGTAGCCATCATAGTCAAGAAAAGAATTCGAAATGCAGTACTTGGGTGCAATCTCAAAAACGACAGAATGATCTCTGTTCATTTCCTAGACAAACCATTCAATATCACAGTAATCCGAGTCTATGCCCCAATCTGTAATGCTGAAGAAGCTGAAGTTGAATAATTCTATGAACACCTACAAGATCCTCTAGAACTAACACTCTCAAAAGATATCCTTTTCATTATAGGGGACTGGAATGCAAAAATAGAGAAGTCCAGGAGACTTATTAACTCAGGCTTGAGTAAATTCAGTAGGGACTGGTTATACCAAATTAGTGTAAATGATACCATTGTTAGTGGAAAGTCAGGGTTCCCAGTACATAGAACTTGAAGCAAGAGGCAAGAAAAGGTAGAAAGGGAAATGTCATTGAAATGCGGGGCTGGGGGGACAAGGAGGGGGTCATTATCATGAGCAGAACTTGTGCCTAACATACTACATAATCATCCCATTTAATCCTCACAGCTACACTCTGAAGTGCCATTGAGAAAAGTGGACACAGAGATGTTAACTAGCCAATTGGGAGTCACACTGCGGCTTGCCTTATACTGAAGTATTTTTATCTCATGATCTCACCAGAAAGGTCGTTGACTTTGCTCTCAAGGTGGTAATTAGAGGATTGTGCAAAGCACCAGAAACATAGGACTGTTTTGAAATAAAGGAAAGTGATGGATAATTTCTCTAGAGGATACACTAGTTGCTGGGATCTATTGACTATAGTTCTCACCTCTCTGACCACCCAGACACAGTGAAAGAGCAGAGTTGCTCCACAGTCATCTGCCCCCTACAGAAAAACACTAACAAATCTTGAAGTTGGACCACGGATCAGTATATGATAACAAGCATCGAGAAGAAGGTTTTTATTGAAATTGAAACAAAACAAAAATCTAAATACTCCAGGAGCTTTCTCTTTACTATTAATAGCATCATAAATGTTCTTGAGATTAGATAGATAGATAGACAGTAATTCTTCATACTGCCTACAATATAGCTTTATGCATGGCAGAAAATCAGAAGAGACCATGTAGTGTTGGCTCCCATGAATTTCTTTGGACTGCAACTTATTCATCGTCTTCTGAGTGCAAATAACAAGAAACCCCTTACATCTTGATTCATATACATGGATATCTACTTCAAAATCCATTACTGGAGGGAGTTGGAGAAATTTTGAAAATTGAGAGCTACGTACCAAAGAGGGTTGAACAACATGGGAAGATGTTCAACAACATCAGCCACTGGGGAAAGACAGATGAAAACCACAATGAGATGTCACTCCAAACCTAACAGAATGGGTAAAATTAAAAATAATGATAAACACCAAAGGTTGATGAAGATACAGAGTAACAAGATCATTCATACACTGCTAATAGAACTGTAAACTTGTAAAGCCACCCTGGAAAATATTTTGCTTTTTCTAATCCATGGATCAATATCAATTTTCTGATCGTGATACTATACCCAAATTTTGTAAGATGTTTCCATTGGTGGGGATGGTTAGGTAAAAAGTACATAAGATCACAAGTCTCTAGGTTCTATTTATTATAACTACAGGTGAATCTATAATTATCTCAAAATTTAAAGTTTAATTAAAAATAAAAATAACTGATCAGCCAAGTTTAACTCCACATGCCAGGTTTCTGCAATTTGTACATTCTTTTATTCTGCTATTCCTGTGATGGACAATAAGTACAACTGGTTGTGGTAATGACATGAGATGCTGTTTATGATGCTCTTTGTTGCTACTGTTTTTCAGTCACTAAGTCACGTTCGACTCTTTGCAGCCCCATGGACTGCCACATGACAGGTTCCTCGGTCCTTCACTATGTCTCGGAGTTTGCTCAAATTCATGTCCACTGAGTCAGTGATGCTATCTAATCATCTCATCCTCTGCCACATCCTTCTCTTCTGCCTTCAATCTTTCCCAGGATCAATTTCTTTACCAATGAGTCACCCTTCACACCAGATGGCCAAAGTACTTGAGCCTCAGCTTCAGCATCATTCCTTCCAATGAATAGAATGCGCTTAGCTCAGTGATTTGTTGACTTAGTGCATTAGCACACAGTATATTTCAATAAATGTCATTAACTATCATGAAGGGAAACAAACTAGTTCACAAACTTGTCACGTGTCTCAAGAGTGGATGTGGTTTTTTGGTACTCAGTTACTTAATTTTGTGGAGAAGGCAATGGCACCCCACTCCAGTACTCTTCCCTGGAAAATCCCATGGACGGAGGAGCCTGGTGGGCTGCAGTCCATGGGGTCGCTAAGAGTCGGACACGACTGAGCAACTTCACTTTCACTTTTCACTTTCATACATTGGAGAAGGAAATGGCGACCCACTCCAGTGTTCTTGCTTGGAGAATCCCAGGGACGGGGGAGCTTGGTGGGCTGCCGTCTATGGGGTCACACAGAGTCAGACATGACTGAAGTGACTTAGCAGTAGCAGCAGTAGTACTTAATTTTGTCATTTACTATAAGGGCACTTGTAGATTGCCTGCAATTTGGAAGTCATTCATTAGCTTAAGTTTCATTGTATTTTTGACAAATGAAGGGGGATAGAGGCACAGATACTGGAGGACCATGCCAACTTAGGAGAGTGCTGAGAACACTTTGTCTCAGCCTTTATTCGTTGTGGAAGTTATGCTACTTGCCTTTTTTTGGTAAGCAGGCAAGGTAGGGGTAGACACCAAAGCAAGAGGAAAAATCTTTTTCTCACCGCGTTATGCCTGGTTTACCTTAAATTTCTGTCCCCTGGTGTGCCTTTCTTAAAGCTACGTTTCCTGCTGAGATGTTTCAAGGCCAAAGACAGGGAGAGGCTCCTGGGCTGGAAGGGGCAAGCGCCTTCTGTTTACACACCGTTCTCTGCTGTGTTTGGGAGTCAACGCAGCTGGTATGCTGGGTCCGTGCATCCATATGGATCCACATTTTGCCTGTGTGCTTTTTGAAAGCACAAAATTAGAGTCATCTCGCTCCTTTTGAAATGGCCAGCTTCCCAAGAAGAATGAGAGGGAACAGCACAGAAAAGTCTTAATGAAGCAGTAGAGGAGCCAGACACAAGGTGTGAGCCTGCCATTGTGGTGGAGAAGCCCCGGCGCACACCCACGGAAAGGCCTCGGTGCCTGCCAAGTCCTCTTTCTCTACAAGCAGGCTGCCTGGGGGAGAGGGCAGGAAGCACTGGCCCCAGGCAGCATCTGCTTCGCTTTCCTCCTGCTCTAGGGGGGCATTTTCCCCAAGGTTTAGGGACCAGGGAAATATGCCATATACTGTAATGAAAAGCACCAGCAGAGCTGACATTTTTATCAACCTCAATCCCTAAATGAGTTCTTTGGGAGGATAGCAGCCAAATAAAGCAGCCCGTCACCTTCAAAATGGCATTCTTCACTATGAGGCTGTGCAGAGAATTTTATCTAGAAAGTAGCTCTGAAACGGGCTCAGGATTTACTAAGAAAGGGAAGACCGCTTTGACATTTGCCCAAGTCAAAACAGGGCTTCAAATACGCAAAACACACCTGTAACTCAGCTCTCCACTTTTGCTCGCTCAGCATCTCTCCTGTGGGCTCTTTTTCTCCTGTGTTAGGTACCTGCTAGGGGCAGAAGTGCCTGATAGCCAGACTCTGTTCCTGTAAAGAGACAAGACTGCTTGATGCCTGCGAGGTCTGGGACACAGGGAAGGCACCGAAATCCTTCCAAGGCAAGGGTAACTTCCTAGAGGAGCTGCCTTGAAAGCTGAGACCTGAAAGATGAAAAGGAAGAAGCTAGACAGGGTGTTAGGGGAGAGAAGGATGGAGGAGAGAAGAGATGGAAAAATGCACAGCAGGGTAAAAAAAGCGAAGTATCCTGAGATGGAGGTTCTTAACACAGAGCCATGATATTTTTGCCTCCTCAGTTTCCCCATTTGGCAGCATGGGGTAGGCGTTCTTGGTTAGGGCTTCCCTGATGGTTCAGTGGTAAGGAATCTGCCTGCCATGCAGGAGACCTGTGCCCGATACCTGGGTCAGGAAGATCCCCTGGAGGAGGGCATGGCAACCCTCTGTAGTACTCTTGCCTGGAGACTCCCATGGACAGAGGAGCCTGGTGGGCTACAGTCCATGGGGTCGCACAGAGTTGGGCATGACTGAAGCAGCTAAGCGGCAGCAGCATTCTTGGTAATCTCAGCGCAGCGGTGGGAGTGGGTGAGAAGTCAGAGAGGAAGTTCCTGCAGTGCAGAGGAACAGCCCACAGCAAAGAATCAGCCAGAGCCAACAGGAACTGTGGCGAGGAGGAGAAAGCCCAGCCCAGGAGCAAGGCTCTGGACAGCATCTGTTCACAGAGCTCTGTAAACACTAATCATTAATTCTTGGGTTCTGAAAGCAGGTACAAAGTAAACTTCATATGCAATTTCTGGTAAGTTTCACATGCCACTTCTGGTATCATTTGAGGCTGTTATTCTCAATCTTCAAAAACTTTTTTCTGTTTTTTTTTTTTTGGATGAACAGGTAGAATCAAGTGGAAGCACTGATGGGAGGAGGGGTAAAATACATTAAAAAAAAATCTTTTTTAAAAGATTTATTTTAAATTGAAGGATAGTTGCTTTATAATACTGTGTTGCTTTCCACCATACATCAACGTGAATCAGCCATAAATATACACATATCCCCTCCCTCTTGAACCTCCCTCCCATCTCCCTCCCTACCCCACCCCTCTAGGTTGTCCCCAGCTCCGGTTTAAAAGCCTTTCTACTAGCAATGTTTCCTCTGTTTGTTTTGTTCTTTCTATCTTTGTTTGCTCCAGCACCTCTCTCCTCTTAGGCCCAGCTACGGCTTTCCCTGTTTTCACTGCAAGAGGTAAGCAAGACTGGAGATGTCATCATTGGTCAGTGGAAATTTGCAGATTCCCCAAAGAGATAAAAATAGGATTATTCAAATAAGGCAAGTAGGTCTAAAGCTCCTAAAACATTGCTCACATATTGAGAAGATTTTGGTTATATTATCTGCAGTAAGACACTAATAAATAGTTCCTGGTTTATACCTCAGCTCTCATCAGTATTAATGTAAGAATCAATGTGTCATAAGGATTCTGAGTCCACTAAGAACATTTCCACTGACAGTGGTAAGCGGTGACATACTGGTCTGGGCACTAAGATGTGAGACAAAATCCCCCTTTCTCGTTCCCTATCTTGACAATCCATACAACCCTTAAACAAAGGGGGCAAAATCACTTTTGGAAAATCTTCTTACAAAGTGTGAATATCTAATATCCCAGGCACATGGTCAGTTAATACATTCTAGCATACATGAAGGAATTTGCTGAACGTTGACAGCACTGGGTAATACTTAATTTTACTATTGCATATTCATGAAATTAATGATATAACACTTACCTTCCTGCCTAGCTTTAACTCTAGCATGATAGCATTTGATCCTCTGGGACTGTGCAGTCATTAAGCCCAGAATTAAAGGCAAGAGTGATCTGGAACTGAGGGAGGTGACAGAGATGATGTGAGAGGCCCGTATTAAACGCAGGCGTTAATGAGAACCGAGCGAAGCAAACATGTGGGGATTTTCTCCTAACTTGCCAGGTAAGGCTTCATTTTTATAGATGTGACCCATGACCACTGTTATGACTGAGGGGTTATCAAATCCCAAATCCTGTGATTCCAAGGCTTTGCTCCATTTCCAGACTAATATTTCTACCAGAGACACCATATCTCATTTGAAATTTCTAAGACACAGAATGTTTGAAAAAGAAAGAAAGAAAAACTCCTTAACAGCCTTCTACGTTGTTAGTGAAAAAGAAAGATTTCAATATACTATTATTCAAAACATGATAATTGGTTATGAATCACAGTTCTTCAATGAGGATATCTTCGTAGCCACGTTGTTAACTGAAGTTAGCAAGTGACTATGGTGGCCAGTTGGAAATAATGTCTTTTCTCATTTTTGAAATCCAACCCCAGTGCTATCAGATGCAGGAACTTATCTAAAGGGTCTCTACATTCTACAAATGAGGCTCTGAATATTGTCAAAGTAAAACAGCACGGTAGATTCTAACATCTATCTAAAATCACTTGGGGTTGAAACACAGAAAATCAACCTTCTTGTCATGGGAACTACTGAATAAAAACTTTACATTTTAAATATTCAAGAATTGATAGTCAAGGACAGTTTCAATAGCTCACAATCACAAAGCATGCTCATTAACTTGGATAATGGATGACAAGTAGAATTCATGTGATGGATAGGCCCTGGGTGGGTTGGAGAAGCTGTTTAGACGCATGTGATCTGTTTAGACCAGAGCAGGATTCCCCATCCACCTCTGCCACAGGCATGAAGGAAAGAAATAGTAGCATAATTGCATCTTAACTCTTAATAATTTTTAGTGATTAAGCAGTAAAGTTCTGGAAAAGGGTCTCAAGAACTTTTCTTTAGCTAAATATAGTACTTGTGAGTTTATCTATGCGTGACATAGAAAAAGGTTAAATTTTTATACTATATTATATACATATATAATATACCATATAAGTATACAATTCATTGGTTTTAATTTCAAAAAGAATTTTAATGAAAAGCCCACATGGTATCTCCCCAAACACACCCCACTGATTGAGAGTTTATGTCATTAGGCAAGATTTTCAGGGGACACTTCAGTTTTCTATAGGCAGAAATTTACAATAGGTAATGAAAGCCAAAGAAATGTGCCCTGACTTTTCAAGATGTGACTTACTAAAGCGTATTCATAACAATCATGCCTCCAAATATAAGGCAACATGGCAATGACCATTCAGAACTGAAGCCTGCAAGGTGTACATTCATGTCTAGAGAGATGCCACTTAGCAACCAAACAACAGCAGCATAGACAGACGCAGCTAAAAGGAATGCAGACTATAGGAGCGGCCAAGGTTGACGAAGAGTCTTTGATAAAAAATGACCTTACAGAACAGTTTTACTCCAACAACATTTCCACTGAAACCAGCACCTCAGGCTTTAGCTGGAGCTTCCTTGGGAACTGTACCCATTTCCTGCCTTCAGAGGACTGGATGAAGCAGGGGGAGATCAGTGAGGGGTATAAAAAAGCAATTTTCTTATCTGTCCTCCGTAATTCTGCAAACAAGAGCAATCTTTACCTGGAAACCCATTGAAATACTCAGCCTATCTCTGAGGCTTATTTTAGAGATTACACTTTATACTACATAGCCATCCATATACGGATACAATTAAAACATTTCCACTTAAAATTTGTTTTACTGTTACAGTGAAAGCATCTGAATCTCAGTTAAAGCAGCTATTCTTTAGAGGACCTGTGCCCATATTTACATACCAAAAACAATAGCAGCTTGTAGTTTTGTGACTGAATTAGCAGAGCTTCATATTTAAATTAGTGAAGTCCTAAAATAATAACCATCCTGCTAAATGATAATGATTTTGTTGAAACATTTTTAAGTCTTGTGATGTGCTCATGCATCTTTTTTTTTTTTTTAAATTATTTATTTTAATTGGAGGCTAATTACTTTACAATATTGTAGTGGTTTTTGCTCATGCATCTTGTGGTCTGGTAAGCCTTCCTAAGATGCTTAACCCTTTTAGACCACCTTTCCTGAGACGAGGCATTATCATTTGGGACAGTCTGTCTAATTTCTAGGACTGTTTCTGACTTCATATTTATATACACACACACTATATATCTTTTAAAGCTAACATGTGCCTCTTAACTACTGATCGAGCTATTAAAGAGCCCCAACCACCTCCGGCATCTTGCAAGAACAATGAGGCAAATGACCGAGGTGGTGGCGAGCGAGCTGATGACTTTATATGCGGCGTCCCGGCTCGGTGACCCACAAATCTCCTTTGATACGCCAGGCAGGAGAAAGAGCTTGAAAGGATCAGGAGGAAATGGGGCCCGATGAAGCCATCATGTGACAAGAATCCTCGGACTGCAGCAGACAGGAAAAAAAAAAAGAGCGAGAGCGAAGGAAGGCGTGCGCGGCCGGAGCTGATAGAGACGTCTTCGCAGGAGCCCGGGTCCGGGCTGCACGACCACCGAGAACGCGGCCGGCGCGCGGCGGGCCGGGCCGGCGAGCCATCTTTGATAAATTAAAGAAATCTCCATGGAAATTAGCATGAAACATTGTCTAATCTGCCTCTTTTCACTGCCGACAAGGGTCACTGGTTTAGCTTCCCTCTTATTTTATTATTCCCTAGCCACTTCCCAGCATCTTTATCCCCTCCCATCCCGCTAGGGGTTTTCAGCCCTTCCAGACTGTAGCCTTCCTAAGATGCTTAACCCTTTTAGACCACCTTTCCTGAGACGAGGCATTATTACTGCTGTTGCGGCTGCCGCTGTTACTCTTTTATCATCAGGAAGGAGCATCAGAACTGCGGCTAGCATCACCACTGCGGTTACCCCCACGCTACCTGACATTCCTGTTACTCCAGCAACACTCGCCAGCAGCAGCGCCCATGGACGGAGGCAGTCTCAGTTCAGTTCAGTCGCTCAGTCGTGTCCGACTCTTTGCGACCCCATGAACCGCAGCAAGCCAGGCCTCCCTGTCCATCACCAACTCCCGGAGTCCACCCAAATCCATGTCCACTGAGTCAGTGATGCCATCCAACCATCTCATTCTTTGTCGTCCCCTTCTCCTTCTGCCCTCAAACTTTCCCAGCATCAGGGTCTTCTCCAATGAGTCAGCTCTTCGCATCAGGCGGCCAAAGTACTGGAGTTTCGGCTTCAACATCAGTTGTACCAATGACCAGCCAGGACTGATTTCCTTTAGGATGGACTGATTGGATCTCCTTACAGTCCAAGGGACGCTCAAGAATCTTCTCCAGCACCACAGTTCAAAAGCATCAATTCTAATCCCTGGGCAGTGGAGTCATTACCTTGCACCCTTTCCAAGTCCAGCTGTCGGGTGGGCAAGCCCACAGTTGCTTTGCCACCTTAACTGTGTCAGGGGGCTGTTGGTTGCTCTGATGATGCAGTGGCATGGGTGGAGGTCAAGTGCCCTGGGCTGTCCTGAGAACGTGTGAGTGTGCCAGGCATCGAGAGTACACAGCAAGTGACATGATGCTTGCATGTGTGTGCAAGTGTGCATGCAAACCCTTAGGCGTGCCACCTAACCTCTCTGAGCTTCTCTTAACCCAGTACAATGCAGCTAATAGATTCTCAGAAGGTTGTGGAGAACATTATGGGGTGTAAAGGGAAAGAAAATGCATAAGCCAACATAGATGCCCAGGAAACACCACCACCACCGTTATAAATGAGAGCCACACACCCTGCAACAATTTTTTTTTTAATTGTGTAAGATATTAACTTTGGCCACCTCATGCGAAGAGTTGACTCATTGGAAAAGACTCTGATGCTGGGAGGGATTGAGAGCAGAATGAAAAGGGGATGACAGAGGATGAGATGGCTGGATGGCATCACTGACTCGATGGACATAAGTTTGAGTGAATTTCGGGAGTTGGTGATGGACAGGGAGGTCTGGCGTGCTGCAATCCATGGGGTCACAAAGAGTCAGACACGACTGAACAACTGAATTGAACTGAAGATATGAACTGGAAATGACTTCTCTGGGTCTTTTATTCACAAAGCATCTCTAAATGGAGACTTTTAGCGTCGAATCAACTTTCATAAAATAAACTTAGAACAAGTAAAAAGCTAAGATTTCCCTGGTGGTCCAGTGATAAGGATTCCATGCTTCCAGTGCAGGAGGTGTGAGTGGGATCCCTCATGGGGGAACTAAGATCCAGCAAGTCGTGTGGAATGGCCAAATAAATAAATAAATACAATAAGTAAATAAGTAAAACACAGTATGCATTGAGTGCTCAGGTGTGTGCTTGCTTAGCTGTGTCTGACTCTTTTTGACCTTTTGGACTCTGTCCACGGGATTCTCCAGGCAAGAATAACTGGGGTGGGTTGCCATTTCCTTCTCCAGGGAATCTTCTCGACTCAGGGGTTCAACCCGCCTTTCCTGTGTCTCCTGCCCTGCAGGTGGGTGCTTGACCCACTGAGCCACAGGGGAAGCCTTGAGCGCTCACATGCGCTAGCTATCTTTCAGACACTGTGTGAGTTAAACCCTACAGGAACTTAACTTCACTGAATTCTTTGCACTTAGAGGCTCCACTTCCTTTTCTTCATCTCTGTATTGCTAATTCCTTAAACAATCCCTAACCCATGTTACAGCCCTCTTGTTACTCTCAAAAGCTTTGGGGTTCCATGTACTACAAGAACCATACATATCTTATTTGGTCTTATTGAGAACTCTACAAGTTAGGCATCACTCCCATTTTGCAGATGGGAAAACAGTCAAGAAAGTAAAGAAGCTTACCACAAATCACACCGGTATTGATCAGTGGTTTTGAAACGGGAGGGTCTGATTTATCCCAGAGGCCACGTTCAGTTCACCAGTGATCTCCATCTTCTGAAAGAGAAACGGGAGGCCAAAGAGACGAAGTGACTTTTCACATCACCTATACATCGCTGCCAAGATCTGTAGGAGGTTTAGTCAGCTTTGGAGTGTATGCTATCGCCAGAGAGCTCAAGAAACCAATCAAGCTGTTGTTTTAACAATTATCATCCAATTTTCGGTGTCATTTCTACATTTTGTATGAGTAGATTCAGGGATAGTCATCTTCATTATTTTGTGAAGAGTTTATACGTAATCTTTTCTAGTTTTTTTTTTTTTTTTTGTGTGTGTGTGTGTATGTATTTGGAAATCTAGAGATCTCTTTCAGGTTTTCTGAAGGACTCAGTATCTTATTCCCAGACATCAGAGGGTATGTTGAAACAGTATCTCAAAAACAAAACCAGTTTTTTTTCCTACAGTATTCAGACAGTTAAGACTTAAACAGGCTTCCCTGATGGCCCAGTGGTTAAGAATCCTCTTTGCAATGCAAGGGATACCATGCTTTGATCCTTGGTCTGGGACAATCCCACATGCTATGCAGCAACTAAGCCTGTGCTCCACAAGTACTAAGCTCTGGAGCCCACGAGCCCCAGCTACTGAGCCTACACATAGCAAGAACTGAAGCCCACGAGCCTTGAACCCATGCTCTGCAAGAGAAGCCATCTCAGTAAGAAACTGGCACAGCACAGTGAAGGGTTGCCCCTGCTCACTGCAGCTATAGAAAGTCCTAGCACAGAAAAGACCCAGCACAGTCAAAAATGAATAAATATTTTAAAAAGACTTGAACTATAATAGTTTCTAGAATAATTAGTATTTGTTTTCATCCTATTACAATGAAAGTGAAGGTGAAAGTCGCTCAGTCATGTCTGACTCTTTGCAACCCAATGGACTATACAGTCCATGTAATTCTCCAGGGCAGAATACTGGAGTGGGTAGCCTTCCCCTTCTCCAGGGGATCTTCCCAACCCAGGGATCCAATCTAGGTCTACCATGTTGCAGGATTCTTTACCAGCTGAGCCACCAAAGAAGCCCATATTTTGATTCTTTTTTTTTTTTTTAAATATGGGGCATTAACATTCAATAAGCACTGATTTTAAATGTAAATCAAATTTTATGAATGCAATTGTATTTCAGAGGTATAAGGAAATTCATTATATAAATAATGCTATTGTGAATTATTTTGTAAAGCTAGATTGAACAGAAATAATTATGCTTTTCATTTCACTTCCTGTGTATGTGTATATGTACATACATATCTGGAGAGGTGAAGGTTGACAGCATGGTAACAACAGGATAGGAATGCAGCAGAATAACAGGGTGTCATAGAGGAGCATCTCGGAATTCGGAGGCTATGTCCTATCTATTACAAATAATAGAATCAGATATTTTATACTGTTGCTGATTGAGTCACAGGGTGGGGAGTGCAGTTTAGCAAATATCCATTTCTTTGAGCCCAATCCCTAGTAAAGTTTCCAGCACTGACAATATTTAAGAATTTTTGGCACACTGATATTTGGTCTGTGCCCCAGAAGCTGCTCCACATTCTTGGAATGTTAACTCCTTTTAATGCAAATGCTGGGATGGCTGAATTCAGATGCCCAAACTCCTTTATCTGCTCCTTTTGTTTCTTTTCCAGGTAAATTTATCCCAAATCTTCCCTCTGAGCATTGCTCTCAGCTCCAAGAAAATACATAGTGTGTGAGAGCTGGACTTAATGCTGTGTACACAAAACAATGGAAAAGCAAAGGTCAGCATGAAATACACATATGACTGGAGTTAGTGTATAGCTTGGGAAATGCATATATTTCACATAAAAACATATATTTCACATAAAAATTTACTGCAAGAATTTAAGTGTAACTAAATCTGTTTTAAAGCAAATGCTTAAAGATCTTCTGTGTGTGTGTTGTGCTAAGTCACTTCAGTCATGTATGACTCCTTGTGATCCCATGGACTGTAACCCACCAGGCTCCTCTGTCCATGGGATTCTCCAAGCAAGAATATCAGAGTGGGTTGCCATGCCCTCCTCCAGAGGATCTTTCTCTAGACACATCTAAGTCAAAGATGCTTAATTGCAGAGGATATTCAAGGCACAATTCTCAATAAGTAAGAAGTAAGCAAAATTATCCTAATGAACAAAACATATTAATAAATATGAGGGTTGCTTATGAATGAGATTGTTGAAGAGCTGTTTCATTCAAGTTTCCTGCTGCTGCTGCTGCTGCTAAGTCGCTTCAGTCGTGTTCGACTCTGTGTGACCCCATAGACAGCAGCCCACCAGGCTCCCCTGTCCCTGGGATTCTCCAGGCAAGAGCACTGGAGTGGGTTTGCCATTTCCTTCTCCAATGTATGAAAGTGAAAAGTGAAAGTGAAGTCGCTCAGTCATGTCCGACTCTTAGCGACCCCATGGACTGCAGCCTACCAGGCTCCTCAGTCCATGGGATTTTCCAGGCAAGAGTACTGGAGTGGGGTGCCATTGCCTTCTCCATCATATTTCCTAGAGGACCCTAATGACTCTTTGATGTACTCACTATTCATCATCCCAGTGTTCTATTCAGATCCCCAGTTTACCCTCATACAGTCTGTTGCCTTAGAGAAGCTCGAAGGATGCTTATATTCCATTTCCAGATTGGGTAAAGACTGATCATTTGATCCAATTCTGACTAATGAGATGCCAAAAGTTGGGGGCAATTCTTAAGAAGAATTATTGGGAACAATGCTCTTGCCATTTTCAACAACATAAATGGACTTTGAGGGCATTATGTTAAGTGAAATAAATCAGACAGGGAACGGCAAATGCAGTGTGAGCTCACACATGCGTGGAATCTAAAAAAAGCAAGCACTAAGCTAAGCTTATGTGCATGCATGGTAAGTCGCTTCAGTCATGTCCAACTCTTTGAGACTCTGTGGACTATAGTCCACCTGTCCAGGGGATTCTCCAGGCAAGAATACTGGAGTGGGTCGCTGTGCCCTCCTACAGGGCATCTTCCGAACCCAGGGACCAAACCCAAATCTCTATGTCTCCCGCATTGGCAGGCAGGTTCGTTGCCACCAGCAACACCGGGGAAGTCCAAACTAAGCTTATAGATACAGAGAATACATTGCTGGTTATGTGGTGTGGTGGAGGAAGGATTGGACAGGAAATGGGTGAAGAGAGTCAAAAGGCACGAATTTCCAGTAAGTTATACATAGTAAGTATACAGTTCAGTTTAGTTCAGTTGCTCAGTCGTGTCCGACTCTTTGAGACCCCATGAATCACAGCACGCCAGGCCTCCCTGTCCATCACCATCTCCCAGAGTTCACAGTATATATAATATACTGCAATATACAGTAATATATATACACTAATATACAATATACAGTAAGTTATGGGAGTAATATACAGTATGGTGACAATAGTTAATAATTTTGTATCACATATTTTTAAGTTGCTAAGAGTGTTGGTCTTAGAAGTTCTCATCACAAGAAAAAAAGAAAAAAAAATTGCAGCTATGTATGGTGATAGATGTTAACTACACTTACTGCATTGATCATTTTGCAATGTATACACATATTGAATCGTTATGTTATACGCCTGAAACTAAGATGGTTTGCACCTGCATTATACCTCAATTAAAAATAATAATACTAAAAGAAGAAAAAGTTAGTGGTTAAAAGGAGAACTTAAACAATCTTTATATTGGAGTAAAATCCCAAAATTAAAAACTATCAATTGCAGTAAAATTATAAAAAGTTAAAAAAGAAAGAAAGAAAGAAGGAGCCCAGGGAGGTCAGTTCATCTCTCTCTCTGTCGTTGTCATGGACAAAAAAATTATGAAGCCTGATAAGGGTCATTGCAAGTCACCACAGTCTCTAGATTTGCAATGAAGTTAAAGTCCATGTAGAGCTAAGCTGAGAGACGGGAGGAGCTTGAGTCTTCATAAGCCTAAGTTTGCCTACCTTGAACCTCTTCTGTGAGATCCTGGTTTCCTTTCCTTACTGCTTCAACCAGTGAGATGTTTTTCTGTTCTGCACAGCAAAAAGCATCCTAAATTATATATGTTGAACTTCTCCAGAGAACCAACATGCAATTTTTATCACTTAAGAACTTGACACACTCCTCTAACATTGTTTTCCTATATTTTTGGTTGCATGTTTTTGGCTTCTCATGTAACTTTTGTCATATAATTTTCTGTAGCAGAATAGTTCGTCTTTCCTTTCATGTGGTTGATTGAATCACTGTTTTTTTTTTTCCCCTTAATGATAGTTTGGCAAAGTATTCCACCTTATTCAAAGTTTTGCTTTCGGAGGTTTCAGTTACCCACAGTCAACCAAAAACATTACATGGTGGACTGTGGAAATAAACGCATTTTAAACCGCCCACTGTTTTAGTAGTGTGATGAAATCTCACGCTTTCCCCAGCATCCCACGTGGGATGTGGGTCATCTCTTTGTCCAGTTATCCACCCATTACTCAGTAGCCATCTAGGCTACGAGATTGACTGTTGCAGTATGGCAGTGTTTCTGTTTACGTGACCCTTACTTTACTTAATAAGGGCTCCAAAGCATGAGAGTAGTGATGTGAGCAATTTGCATCTGCCAAAGAGAAACCATAATGTGCTTCCTTTAACTGAAAAGATAAAAGTTACCTAGCTAATAAGAAAACCTTTTGCTGAGATTGTTGGGATCTCTGGCAAGAACACAGATTCTATCAGTGAAACTGCGAAGAAGGAAAAAAAAATCCATGCTGTTTGCTCTCCTGCCTCAAACTGTAGCAGTCACAGCCATAGTGTGTGGTAAGTGCTTAGTTAAGATGGAAAAGGCATTAAACTTTCACAATAAGATATTTAGTGAAAGAGAGGGAACACATTCAGATAACTTTTATTACAGTATATTGTTATAATTGCTCTATTTTATTATTAGTTATTGTCAATGTCTTTTTTGTTTGTTATTTTTATTGAGGTATAATTGGTTTATTACATTAAATGTTTCATGTGTATAGCATTACATTTCTAATTCTGTGCTCACCACCAAAACTCTACTTTCCATCCCTCATCATACAGCTGATGCCCTTCTCTCACTTTATCCTCCCTGTCCCCTTCCCCTGTTGTAACCACTACTCCGTTCTCTGTATCTACATAAAAATAAGCATAGCATATAGAAGGTTCAGTATTATCTGAACCTGGATGGGGTGGGGGGGCAATTGTATATGTAAACTTTTAAATAAATATGTTTATTGAATTGCCATCTATGTAAAGAAAGGTACACAAATCATAAGAGGGAAACAATGATTTTTCACAAAGGGAGAACACCCTTCTAATTACCATCCATATCAAAAATCAAAGTTTTGTTAATAAGTGGGAGTTCCCCTCAAGTCCCTTCTCAGTTACTAACTCACCCTCCTAGCCAAAAATAACCTGTATTATGATAATTAAACCACAGATTCATGCGACTTACTTTTAAACTTTCCATAAATGAATCAAACATACTCTTTCCGAATAACAGAAGTATGTGTTCTCATTTGTCTGCTTCCTTTAGTTCACTATTATGTTGGTCATATTCATCTATTGTAGTTAATTTATTCTAATTGCTGTATAGTTTCTTCATTTAAACCATTAATTGTTTATTCCTGTACTCTTTTGGTATCAGAGTTGTACTGGTCTTGTAAAATGAGTCAAAAATTGTTTCTTTTTTTGTTTTTATGTATTTTGGATGACTCTGTGTATAATGTTATTTCTTCCCTAAACACTTGAAAAAATAAGATGTGAATACATCTGGTCCTAGAGTTTTCTTTGGAGGATAGCTTTCAATCTGTCTCTTATACACATCTAGAATGTGTATAAGAGACAGCTATTCATCATCCCAGTGTTCTATTCAGATCCCCAGTTTACCCTCATACAGTCTGTTGCCTTAGAGAAGCTCGAAGGATGCTTATATTCCATTTCCAGATTGGGTAAAGACTGATCATTTGATCCAATTCTGACTAATGAGATGCCAAAAGTTGGGGGCAATTCTTAAGAAGAATTATTGGGAACAATGCTCTTGCCATTTTCAACAACATAAATGGACTTTGAGGGCATTATGTTAAGTGAAATAAATCAGACAGGGAACGGCAAATGCAGTGTGAGCTCACACATGCGTGGAATCTAAAAAAAGCAAGCACTAAGCTAAGCTTATGTGCTTAGTGCTTGTAATTCTTCTTGTATCAGATTGGAAACCTATATTTTACTAAGAATTTGTTCATTTAATATAATTTAAAAATCATTAACATAAAGTTATTCATAATATTCTGTTATCTTAATAATATTGTTTTTTCTCCCATTCCTTAGTTTGATTGTTTGGTTTACCTTTTGGTTTAGCAGTCTTTAACATAAGGAGCTTTTAACATTACTACTTTGTATATAGTATTTAAAAATTTTTTTGACTATAAGTGTGCTCTAATTTGTTGGAATTTAATTTGTACTTCTGTTTTTAATGGTATCAGAGGATACTTAGCGCACTGATTTTCAACCATTCTTTTTTTCTAATAAATACTTTGAAGACTACCATTTCCCTCTCTTCATTGTTTAGGTTGCATCCCACATGTTATGAAAACTTGCATTTTAGTCATCATTAAAATATTTTCTCATATTTCATCATGAATTCTTTGATTCATGGTCTTTTTAAGAAATGTATAGAAAAATTAAAACTTTACTATTTTCTGTTGATTTGTGGTTATAGAATACACTCTATGATTTCAATCCTGAGAAATCCGTCAGGGCTTACTTTACGGCTCAGCATATGATTTTAAGCTGTTGAGTACAGATTTCTGTGTATATAAATAAGGTTAAGTTTGATGATCATGTGATTGAAATCATCTATCCTATAAGATATGTAAGTAATTTTAATCTATCTCTTCTATTAGTTACTGAACAAGGTGGTTAAAATAACAAATGAATTGTAAATTATCTATTTCTTTTTTTATTTTTATAAATTTTCTTTTGCACGACTATACTTTTGCTGCTGCTGCTGCTAAGTCGCTTCACAAATTTAGAATCTTTAACATCTTGTTGGATTGAATACCTCATCATTATGCGTTTGTTCCCTGGGTTGGGAAGATCCCCTGGAGAAGGAAATGGCAATCCATCCCAGTATTCTTGCCTGGAGAATTCCATGGACAGAGGAGCCTGGTGGGCCACAGTCCATGGGTCACAAGGAGTCAGACACAACTTAGCACATCTGCATTGTGTTCATTTAGTCTGCATGCCATAAGCTTTCTATTTCAATTTTTAGACATTCTTTATCTATAGCTATTCCCTTCTCAGAGATCTACAGATTATATCTATATTTTGTATATCCATACATATACGTCATGTGTATCATCTATACATTTCAAATATATATGTGTGTGCTTCATATATGTGCAATTATCTACTTGTTTTATTCAATTTGATTATGTTTGAAAAAATTATGCCATCTTTTAAAATCTATCTGATCTTTTCTTTGGCACATATAATCTATACATAATATGTGTCAAAGAAAAGATCAGATAGATTTTAAAAGATGGCATAATTTTTTCAAACATAATCAAATTGAATAAAACAAGTAGATAATTGCACATATATGAAGCACACACATATATATTTGAAATGTATAGATGATACACATGACGTATATGTATGGATATACAAAATATAGATATAATCTGTAGATCTCTGAGAAGGNGCACATATAATCTATACATAATATGGTTCATTTTCTGATACATTTAAACTTAAATTCCTCTTCATTTTTCCTAATTACCAACATACTTTTTCTCCTTTTTTCTTTCTTCGCTTGAATGAATCTGGCATCTTTATCCTGTTTTAGCTCATTACTACATATTCTCCTTTTATTTTTTAGCATAGAAATAACTACACTCATCTTTGGCTTTAGAAGCTAATATAAATTAATCTAGAAAATAAACTTGATCACATCTTTGAGAGTTCAAGATCATTATATACTTCAAATAATGCATTATTTTGTATATTTAAAGTTTATTTAGATATATGTACATATTTTTTATCATTAATACCTATTTCTGTTGCTCTTCATCCCTTCCTCTATTTCTTTCTCTTAATCTTTTTTTTTTTTTTAATTTAACAAACTTTCTTTATAGTTCTTTTACTGTGTGCTTCTGGAAATAAACTCTGTGGGGTGTGTATGTGTCAAGGTATCTGTAACCCTAATTTTTGAAAACAATTTCTGGTGGATAGAATTCTAAGTTAGTAGTTGCTTTGATGGAGAAGGAAATGGCAACCCACCCCAGTATTCTTGCCTAGAGAATCCTGTGGACAGAGGAGCCTGGTGGGCTGCTGTCCATGGTATCGCACAGACTCGGACACAACTGAAGCAACTTAGCATGCATGCATGCATTGGAGAAGGAAACAGCAACCCACTCCAGTATTCTTGCCTGGAGAATCCCAGGGATGGAGGATCCTGGTGGGCTGCCGTCTATGGAGTCTCACAGAGTTGGACACGACTGACTGAAGTGACTTAGCAGTTACTTTGAATACTTTAAATATATTATTCAGTTTTATTCTCATATTATCAACTCTGTTGTGAATTCAACTGTCACATTTTCTATGGATATTTTGAGTAATATATTATTGCTCTTTAGCTACTTTTGAGATTTGTCTTTGTTGTGACTTTTTTAGTATTTTACCTCTGATGTGCTGGCATGCAGTTGTGTGTGTGTGTGTGTCTGCGTTTATCTTGATCCATGCTTATAAAGGATCTTAAAATCTGGGGCTTTATGGCTTTCATTAGTTTTAGAAAATTATTATCCAGTACAACTTCAAACCTGTCTTCTGGATCATTCTCTCACCTTCTTTGAAGATACTCAAATTGCATGCATATTCTAATTTGTCATTGCATTGCAAATATAATTTTGTTATTCTATGTATTTCTCATTTTTTTGTCTCTGCTTTAGGATGAATCTTTTCTAGTGAATTGTCTTTTAGTTAACTTGTCTTATTTTTCCGCATCTGATCTGCTGTCATACCCATGTATTTGTCTTAATTTTGCTTATTTTATTATTCAATGCTATGCTTTCCTTTTTCACTGTAGATTACTTGAGGAAATCAACTTGGGATCTATTTTTTAAATATATTAATCACATTTATTTTAAAGTTTATGTCTAATAATGTCAGTTTCTGGAGTTTGGGGTGGGATATATTTCTATTGTGATTTTTTTTTTCTGCTGCTTTATAATCATTTAATCCCACCTTTTAAAATGCTTGAAAATTGTTGATTAAATGATTAAATAGATTTAATTTAAAATAGATATTACAAGCTGGAATCAAGATGCAGGGAGAAATATCAATAACCTCAGATATGCAGATGACACCACCCTTATGGCAGAAAGCAAAGAACTAAAGACCTCTTGATGAAGGTGAAAGAGGAGAGTGAAAAAACTGGCTTAAAACTCAACATTCAAAAAACTAAGATCATGGCATCTAGTCCCATCATTTCATGGCAAATAGATGGGGAAATAATGTAAACAGTGAAAGACTTTATTTTGGGGGGCTCCAAAATCACTGCAGATGGTGCCTGCAACCATGAAATTAAATTGTTCCTTGGAAGAAAAGCTATGACCAACCTAGACAGCATATTAAAAAACAGAGACACAACTTTGCCAACAAAAGTCTGTCTAGTCAAGGCTATGGCTTTTCCAGTAGTCATGTATGGATGTGAGAGTTGGACTATAAAGAAAGCTGAGAGCTGAAGAACTGATGCTGTTGAACAGTGGTGTTGGAGAAGACTCTTGAAGCCCCTTGGACTGCAAGGAGATCCAACCAGACCATCCTAAAGGAGATCAGTCCTGAGTGTTTATTGGAAGGACTGATGTTGAAGCTGAAACTCCAGTACTTTGGCCACCTGATGTGAAGAGCTGACTCATTTGAAAAGACCCTGATGCTGGGAAAGATTGAAGACAGCAGGAGAAGGGGACAACAGAGGAAGAGGTGGTTGGATGGCATCACCAACTCAATGGACATGAGTTTGGTAAACTCTGGGATTGGTGATGGACAGGGAAGCCTAGTGTGCTGCAGTCCATGGGGCCGCAAAGAGTTGTACATGACTGAGGGATTTAACTTAACTGAACTGATGCTGAAGCTGAACCTTCAATACATTGGCCACCTGAGGCAAAGAACTGATTCATTGGAACAGACCCTGATGCTGGGAAAGATTGAAGGCAGGAGGAGAAGGGGACAACAGATGATGAGATGGTTGGATGGCATCACTGACTTGGTGGACATGAGTTTAAGCAATCCATGGGAGTTGGTGATGGACAGGGAAGCCTGGTGTGTTGCAACCCATGGAGTTGCAAATATTTGGACACAACTGAGGCTGCGACGGCGCAGGAACGGCCGAGAGGAGCTACCCTGTGCTGAGGTCAGTGGCGGCCCCGGAGGAGACACCCGACGTCCGAGGTCAGGGCGGCAGCTGGGTGGAGCTACCCCGCATCCGAGGTCAGTGGCGGCCGGGAGGAGACACCCCGTGTCCGAGGTCAGGGGCGGCCGGGAGGCGACACCCCGCGTCCGAGGTCAGGGCGGCGGCCGGGAAGAGCTGCCCGACGTCTGAGGCCAGTGACAGCCGGGAGAAGACACCCGGCGTCCGAGGTCAGGGCGGCAGCTGGGTGGAGCCACCGCGCATCCGAGGCCAGTGGCGGCCGGGGGGAGACACCCCGCGTCCGAGGTCAGGGGCGTCTGAGGTCAGGGTGGCAGCTGGGTGGAGCCACCCCGCATCCGAGGCCAGTGGCGGCTGGGGGCAGACACCCCGTGTGGTCCGAGGTCAGGGCGGCGGCCGGGAGGAGCTGCCCC